>WURT03180955.1:0-27715 GCA_009936505.3 Holothuria glaberrima | reverse complement strand
GACAGGAGAAGAAACTTCGACTTTAATTTATGCCAATTCAATTAGTCCTAGACATGCTTAAGGGGATAATCCTGTAAAGATTGATAATTGGACCTAAGACTATTCAGGTCTTTTGTCTGGCACTTACAATTGACACTTCTTACCCATTGCAACTTCATTTCCTGCTACCCTAACAAATGGATTAAATTAAACAATCATTTGATGTCGAGGAGATTGCCAACAGCCAAATAAGAAATTCAGGCTAAAAATTCAAAACGACTGGTTAGTGCTTCGTAAGAATAGATGCTGGTGCTACGAGTAATGTTAATGCCATATGCAAATGAGCAGACTTAGTGACGAGTCTATACTTTGCAGTTGAATTTTGATCGATTTCCAAATAATAACACACATGGTACAGGGTTTATACATATTCGGCTTTTAACAAGGAATCAAAGCAAAACTTACATATAAGCGACACTTCATGACAAAACAAGCAATTTTCATTTCAAGCCACTGGCAATGCTGAAGTGATAGGCAAAATTTGGCGATGTCCTCTTCAAGATGTAGCAGACGACATGTACCTATTGTGCTTAGTTACTAACACATTTTAAGCTTATTGAATCTTCAGTGAAGTACTGCACAAAGGGAGAGGAATTAGGGGTGTTAAACAGTTTTTGAGTTTGACCTTGGCGGTAAGATTGTCGTCATCAAAGGGATTTGTGAAGTTTCTTCTCCTGTCCAAGTAGCAGCTCCCTGGTGACATCAAAGCATAAAGTCTATACAATGAGAGAATACTTTGCAAAGATGTCTGAGACATGTGACAATTGCAAATTCTTCTTTTGGTTTGTACCCATTGTCATTGACTTTCCAATGCCCTGCACCCACAAATCATTGCAAGGGATTAAATAAAATGAGGTCAATTCTAGGAGTCATCTGTACCTTGTGCTTGTATAGATAATCTGCACCTCACCAGCCAAACATGCATGTATCTGTCAGCTGTGCTTGTATAACCAATATGTGTCTGTATCACCCACTGATGTTTGTATCACCCAATCATGCCTGTATCAACAGCTGTGCCTGCATTAGCCACCAGTGCCTATATCAGCCACCTGAGCCTGTAAAAGCAGTCTGTGTCTGTATCACCCAATCATGCACGTATCAATATCTGTTCCTGTATCAGCCACATGTGCTTGTGTGAGCAATCTGTGCCTATATCAGACAACTGTGCCTCTACCATCCACCTGTGCCTATATCAATCATCTGTGCCTGTACAAGCAATCTGTACCTTTATAAGACAAGTGTGCCTGTAATCAAGGACCTGTGCCTGTATAAAGCAATCTGTGCCTATATCAGACAAATGTGCCTATATCAGCCACATGTGCCTGTATAAGCAATCTGTGACTTTCTGAGCCACTTGGTCTCTCTCTATGAGCACTCTATGCTTTTACCACAGTTACATTCAACAATTCATAGGGAAATTCCAAATCTAACCTATGGTCACTTTCTTAAAGGAGCAGTGCTTTCTTAACAATACAAGTCACTACACTCTCCTGTGGGGGATTAAACTGGCTGTTGCAAGTCACTAGACTCTCCAATAAGGAACTAAACTTTCCTCAAGTTTGAGAATAACCTTTTTGCTAATGTCTAGACCCTTGATGTGGAGGTCTGAGGGTAGAGAGAGTGGTCTGTTATCTTGTGTCCTTTCAGGCACATGCATCCTTAAGGGAGCAGAACTCCTTCTGGAGTAAATGTTTGGTTTCACCCCTTGGCTTTTTGCCAGAGAGTCCAGCGAACTTTGCAAAAAAAGTTTGGAAATTACATTACCCACTTTAAAAAAGTTTTCTCTTTTTTATAAGTAAATACAATTTCAAAAAGACACACACATGCACACTACTGGAATGCAAACAGTTCCTGAATATGTAAATCATTTGTACTGGCTTCCATCCCACATCTACCTGATCACAGCGTTTATGTCAAACTCTCATTAGCAGGATATTTCACCACTATAGAGGTTCTTCACGTGACATCATAATAGGCCCGGTTTTACTTGTTCCGCCCTTTTGGACGTCAAATTTCGTGCACACACAAAAACTGCACTGTGTGCACTTAGTATCAGTCACAATTTAGAATGTTTTGTTCCTTCTTTTCAAAGACATTTTTTTTTCATTAAACAGGAGACGAGAGTACGTTCGTATAAATGTAAGCTTCCTTGTAGTGTTAGGCTTAAATGCATATTAGAATCATCTTATAAAAATGATCTCGTTATACCTTTAGTTGCGATATGAAGTGAGCACTGTGCAAACTAGTGTATTAACTAACGAGTTCAATATTTCTTACGAGGAATTCCGGTAACCAACCTTGCTTTAAGTTGTATATCTGTCGAAAATCGATAAAACTGTAGGGCCTGCGATTTTTCTTGACTATTACGTAACAAACGTTCATTAGGGAAACATGTATTTGTGACGTCAGTGAAGAGCCTCTATAAAAAAGAAATTTACAGTAATACAGCACTGAAAAGGGAAAACCCCCAATCAAGTCAGCACTTAGATTAATGACAGTTACTGATGTCTTTTCTTACAACTAAGGAATTTTATTTGATATTGCCATCTCCCAGTGGTATGCAAACTCAAGCTGATCAAATTACTATACATGTGAAATAATGTACAGCAATATTCATACACATCACACACTGGGTTTTCATTTGTTTTAGGGTAAACAAATCAAGAAGCCTCAAAACTACAGAGCTGAAAGCCAGCAGACACTGCACCGACCCAACTGCGACCAACACCCAGACTTACTTGTCAGGATGAATTGGAGGCAATCATGGCCAGCTAGTGAAGTAATCAGTTACCAGTGGGATCATAGGTTTGCTACCCACTGCCCAGATCCTACTGTAGTCCAACTCTCTCCCTCTGGGGGCCACAATTTTGACTTTCTATAATTGTAACCTATTTTTGCAATGTTTCTTAATCAGGTATGCAAAAGAATCTAGATGCAGTTGGGTTAGTGACTGCAGCACACTGCTAAGACCTGACTCAACTGCAATACGAACACTGGACACCACAACAAATATCAAACAAGTTAAATATGCTCAACTGACGAGAACCAACTGTTGGACCACAGGGGGGTAGGAAACTAAATTTTAGCACACCCTGCACTTGTCCAACTGTGGACTTACTAGTTTAAGGTGGATCTCAGTAGAGTGGGTGCAGTGTGACCTGACCTTACATAATCCCTTGCAAGCACAGGTGGCGATTTGTTCTCAATACTGCAGGGGTGGGGGGGGGGGGGAATGACACCATTTTCAAATAGACTGTGTAAAAGATTAAATTCTATGGTGGATATCTCAAATATTGATGGGACATGTCCCATCTGTCTGCCCCCTCCAGATTGCTGCCCATGCCTGCACGCAAGCTATTACTTCATACATTACTTCACGCCAGGGTTGTCCAACCTACGGCCCCCGGGCCACCGTCCAGCCCGCCGCAAGGTTGCGTCTGGCCCGTCAGAAATGATCTATAGAGCAAAGTTTTTCAGTAAGCAGATTCATTGAGGAGAATTTTAGGCTACGCCGTCTGCTACGTCATGCGATCAACCCTTCCAATCTTCTATGAAACTGCGTATCCTACATTAAAATATTATTAATGTCCGTTTGTGTATTCTCGTGATAACACACCAACTGTGAGATTCTCCCTGTGCACTATCATCTACTCGTTAACATTTTGCATGTGTAGATAACGTCAACTTATACATATGTCAAGTTCCCCATTGCCAGTTTTGTGTTTCAATCCACGAAGTAAGACTGGACAGCAAACGGTTCGGGTGTCTATACATGGCTCAATGCAAAAAATTGAAAAACGAGTATAGCATGCGGCCCCTTGTCCATCATAACTATTACATGTGGCCCACCACTGTAAAAGGTTGAACAACCCTGCTTTACACAGATGTCACCTTGGCTTACCCCCCACCCCCCATTTACACCTAGATACTATAATGATGTAATATTTAGCTCTCTTCCTCATTGATTTCCCCATTCAAAGGCAAAGTTGACGATGAGGTAGATGCAATAATTTGGTGCCATCGCTGAGAAAGTTTTTGACCTCTTAATATTTTAGCCCGTGCATTCTTGAACCATACATAAACTACCCTTGGTGTGTACTTCTCTGGCTGGCCAACCCTAAACTCCGATGAATTGAGTTCATCCACATACCTCTCAATCGTGTCCCGATCAGGTCGAGGATTTTCCTCAAACCATTGCTGAAGTTTTGGCAAGTCATGTGCATAGTCGATGTTAAACCTTTTCCTCGTTGGTTTGGAATGCATTCGCACACAACTCTGGGGCACAATAGCTGGGATGGCCTCACACATAACATTGGGGTGCCCCCTTAACTCATCCTCTTGGGAGCTCATGTCACAGCTTCCATGATCCCCTTTCTCTGCCTTTATAAGTTGACCACTGCTGTGCTGACCATTGCCATTCAAACCACTGTTTACGGGGGTGTAGTTTGGAATGCTCAGTGGGGGTTGCTGGTTGGTCCGCTGAATATCTTGGCCTGAAGGTGTGGTTTGAGAGGGACTGGCATTAGAGTAATCTTGCATCCTTCTCATATCAACAAATGGCGTAAACTGTGGTTGTACAGCAACTGGGGTCTGACCTACCATGACATGAGGCTGGAGCCCCATTGGAGCCTGACTGACCAGGCCATGTCTCGGGAATGCTGCAATGTTCTGCTGCAGAGCTATCTGCTGTGGCTGCATCAACATCTGCGAAGGAATCTGTGTGATCATCTGACCATTGGTGAAATGTGCAGGAGTTGGCACCAATAACATTGGTGGACCACTGCAAGGGGCCATTGGTGATACCCCATTAACAGGTACCACAGGGGTACCAGATGGTGACGTACTATCTGACTTCACAATTTTTTCACCTTCTGGGGTCTTTGGAGATTTAGCTAAGCCGACCTTTGGAGTGTTAGCCTCATCCATAGTACGAGATTTATCTAAAATATCTTCTCTTCTATCTTGTTGACTTAAATCTACAGGTAAGTTCTCCTTCCCAGCATCCTCCTCTTCTTGGAATGCCTTAAGTAATCTATCTTTGCCGTAATTCCTGTACTTGACTCTGGCGTTTTTGAACCATATAGCAATTGAAGAATACTGCAGCATTACACCTTGTTTACGATAGTCTGAGGAGTTCATTTCTGCTAAATACATTTCCATTTGAGCTCGAGTAGGTCGTGGATTCTGTTTGAACCACTTCATCAACTTTGGGACTTCTGTCAAAGGGTCAAAAAGAGTGCGTCCACTACTGAGCAGTCGCGAGTTGAAACGACAGACACTGTCAATTTGCTCTTGGGATACCAGTGTATAATCTGTCAGTGACGAATAAAGGTTAAACCAACGGTAGAAGGCCTGTAGTTTGGATGGAGTGATCAGCTTTGAGTATCGACCCTGAAGAATTGCAGTAACTGTGGCCTAGTAGAAAATACATAAAAGACAGCAATTAACTAAAGAACACCATCTCAATGAATTCATAATGTGTTAGCCTTAAATTAAGTATAAGTTTTTCAAGATTCAGAAAACTGACATAAATGATGGAAATCAAGAGTTGAGCACAGAATCATGGATACCATAACAAAACAAGAAAGCCCAAAGGCTTAGTGATTCCTTGCCATAGAAAATGTTGGAATTTTCTAGGGAATTCTTGGGAAATTTTGTTTTTTGAGCTCTAATGACCCCAGATGACCTTTGACCTCCCCAAAACAAAAGGTTCTTCCTCCAACCATAAAGCATCCATTCACCAAGTATGAAATCTATCCAAGCTTCCTACATTGAGAAATCATGATAAGAAGGTTCTCTGACTTTGACCCCAGGTGACCCCAGATGACCTTTGACCACCATCAAAAACTGCATGGTTCTTCTTCTCACCAAAAGGCATGCACATACCAACTATGAAATCTATCCAACCTTCCTACCTTGAGATATCTTGTTAACAACACTTTTAGTGTCTGACTTCCCATGACCTCCACCAGAAACAATAGCAGGGTTTCCATCAGGGGGAGGGGGGATTTGTCACCCCTTTCCAGAAGGAGGAGGGTAAACCCCCACCCCCTTTTCATTTCCATGAAAATAAAAAAATTGTCAATATCTTGGTTTCTTACTTAAGAAGAAGATACTTTTGCAGCAATGTTTGAAATTTCATAAATAAATGGCCTTTAAAACCCTTCAAATTGCACCTTTGTAGGGGCTTTGAAGCAAGGTTTTGTCCCCCTGAACCCACTTGTAACTTTGGTCAGGGACAGCATCAATTTGGACTTGGGGTTTAGCAGTAATAAATCCCCCCTTTTTTCAGAGTCTGGCAGAATCCCTGAATAGGGCTCATCTTCTCACCATAACACATCCACATACTACCTATGATATCTATCCAAGCTTCCTACCTTGAGATATTGTGTTTACAAGGTTTTCAGAGTTTGACCTCTGGTGATCTCAAATGACCTTTGACCTCCACCAGAAACAATAGGGTTCTCCCTCTCAACATCAAAAATCTATATACCAATCATGAAAAGTGTCCATCATTACTACCTCAAGATATAGGGTTTACAACCCATTTGCAAGGTTTTCACAGTTTCACCTCCAGTGATCTCAAATGACCTTTAACCTCCACCAAAATCAGTAGCATTCTTCTTAACGTAATAAATCTAAATACCAAATATGAAAAGTGTCGGTCATTCCTGTACTGAGATATCGTATTTACTAGTTTTTTGGCTTTTGACCTCTGTAACCTCAAATGACCTTTGGCCCCCACCAAAAACAACAGGGTTCTTCCTCTCAACATGGCAAATCTGAATATTAAATATGAAAGGAGTTGGTCATTCCTATCTCAAGACATCGTGTGTACAGGCCATTTTCAAGGTTTTCGCAGTTTGATCTATGGTGACCTCAAATGACCTTTGACCTCCACCAAAAACAATATGGTTCTTCTCAACATGACAAATCTACATACTACACATGAAAAGTGTCGGTCACTCCCAGCTTGAAATATCGTGTTTACAAGGTTTTCAGATTTTGACCTCTGGTGACCTCAAATGACCTTTGACCGCCACCAAAAACAATATAGTTCTTCTTAATATCACAAATCTACATACCAAATATGAAAAGTGTCGGTCATTCCTATCTCGAGATGTCGTATTTACAAGGTTTTCAGCTTTTGACCTCTGGTGACCTCAAATGACCTTTGACCTCTACTAAAAACAATAGGTTCTTCCTCTCAACATGACAAATCTATATACCAAATATGAAAAGTGTCGGTCATTGCTATCTTGAGATATCGTGTTTATAAGCTAAGCGTCACATGCACACACACGACATCACCATCACATAGATTTCTTGCCTGCCTTTGGCAAGGAATCAGAAAAGCAGTGAGGCACATGTGATTCCAAGGAATGATGAGTATATAAATGAGTGCTAAAAAGTCAATGCATTGCATAATAAATGCAATGTTAACACAGCTCACTGCAAAATGCAAAATCCCTTAACTTAATGAAACAACTATTCTGAATATGCAGATATAAATTATTTCAATACTTGACTTTTCTTCAGAAACAGTGAAAGTTATAAACTACAACCATCCACACAATAATCTGTTTTAAGGAGAAAAAAAAATTGTCATCTTGAAAGAAACAGGAACAACACAAATTTGTAAGTGCACTTCACACTTCAGAAAACAACAAACTTATGCCTTTAAATTGAGAAAACATTTTACAAAGAACTTAACCTGCAACAGGATTGCATCATCAAGCCAATCCCAACATCTCTGGTTGAAAACTGAAGAATGAACTGAATGAAGCTGCAGGATTTACTTAATGAAACTGTAGGATGTTCTGAATGGGACTGGATCATCTTGGTTAATTGGCTGACAAGGATATTTGGCTGCTAAATGTGGATAACCCCTGGTTTTGCATTTCATTTTTAATCTTCATGGACAAAATGCTCTGACAGAGTAAGTCATGGTTCTATCACAGAAATGTAATTTGGAAGGAGATACAACCAAATGTTTAATTTATACTAATAATTTACAACCTAATCACTTATGAGACCATGCTTAGCTAGTTATTAGGCTTACAGTGAACTCTTTCCTGCATTTAATGGCTTTAAATGGCTATCCATCCGTACTGTACATAGCTCACACAGGATGTTTTCTGGTATAGATTGTGGACAACAACATGTGGAGGGCAGCCTTTGCCAAAACTGCATGCCAACTCATCATTCATGAGTACCATTTTGCTCATGGCTACCTAAATTTATGCTAGATTGCACTGGAATTTCAATGCTGCTCCCTAAATATGAGTTACGTGTTACAAGGCATCAAAAGACACGATAAAATCTTCTCTGATGACTAGCAATGTTGTGGCAGTAGATAAAATTACTAAGTGCTACCCCTGATGAAGTAGACAAGAAGGCCTCTTTCCTACTGACTCTCTAGTTTAAGTCACACAGAAACTTCAAAGACAAGACAAGACTAACAAATTACTGGAGGTGTAGACTTCCTTCAAATGTAGCACTTATTCATACACCTTCTTGATCCTTGGCAAGGTTTGCAAAAATCTCTTTTACAAAGACTGGTGTTGTGGCTAATTGGATTAAGGCAGTGGCATTTAAACCAATGAAGCTTAGCACCTGGGAGGTTCGATCCCCATCCGGATCAAAGTAAGGTGGGTTATCCAAGCGAAATTTATGGTTTTCCCATCTAAACTGCCCTTTGAAAAGAAACCAAATTTGATGCAAATTGTTGAGATGGATGTCACCCAAAGTTAAGTTGTATCCCATAAGCCATAGGATTCCTCCACTTTTGTAGTTGCTAAGCGTCGTCAAACAACTGCCCTTCAAGGCCCTAAGTTATTATTATGACTCCACAGTTCAGGGAGACCAGAAGCGAGTATCAGTAGCTCATTGATTAATTCAAGGTATTGTTCAGGAAGGAGATTTAACACCCAACTCGGTCAGATAAAATGTACTTCAAAATAATTAAATCTCTTTAAGGCAACACAGTTTGAAAGCCAGATCTCATTCCTGTTATTTAGCAACTGCTGACTTACACTTGATGATCTGTTCCCTTCAAACACAAGTTATCCAGAAACAAAGGTCATTGTTAAAACAATGTGATCTCAGGTCTACTTGTTGACGAACCAAGATTTTCAGCGAAATGTCGGTACATAAACTTTAAAACATACACTCTACATTCTTTTGGTAGGATGGCTTTGGTGGGTAATCACCAGTGCTGCACAGAAGAAAACAGTTAGGAGTCACTGGCTCCAACACAAAAAAATTTAGGCACAAGCATTTTTCAACTGGTTTTCATTGTCACAAATGATCAATCAAGCTTTGATCGATCATTGCTAACATTTATATCAGCATGCACATAATATTTATACGTAGTTGCCATACATCCGCCTAGGCCTGACGCATGCCTCACAGTACTTTGGGATCAAATCATTGAGAAATTCCATGTAAGGTTATGAATATTCATTTCATTGCAGGTCTCTGCATTGCGTACTGTGGTATAGGCGCCTTACTAGTAAAAGCATTTGGTGCCTTGGTGAAACCATCTTGGTGCACTTGTGAAATTTTGGGCGCATTTGCGAACAATTTGGTTGCACTGTACAGCACTGGTCGTCACCTTGAAACATTGTACAAGCCTAAATTCATTCTCACAATTTTGGCAAAAAATTTTCACATCAGTAAGAACCATATCTATGTTACAATCTAAGGTTTGAAAAATTCACTAAAGTTGAGAGAACTTTTCTGTATGATGGTGAAAAAACAAGGAAAGTTTAAACCTTCAGATTTTCCCTTGATGCCTTGAAATATCAAGGAAATGGGTTAAATCATTATAAAAACTCTTTGAGATGGGGCTGAGAACACAAACCATTTTTCACTTCCTCATCCTGTTCAAAGGTACAGATATTTCAAAAGTAAGACAGTCTACAGCAAAATGGCGGCAGTGCCTAGCTTCCTACCAAAAGGAAAAGCACTGGCTCTCCTTCCAAATGATTCATTGTCAGCGACCGCCTCCCTTAAATAAATCCTTCCATCACACTGGAAGCAACAGTTACATACATTTTCTCCTTTTTGACAGGAAATAATCATACATTTAGGTGGGAATAATGTGATTTACGATCATGTATGCCCTTTGTACTTAGCTGCCCCGCCCCCCTCTCTTGAAAATCTGTGGAGAACACTGAATCAAAACTATACCCCTTAGTTAAAAATTGAAACACTTTGATTTACCATGCAACTGAAGCAAATAACATTCTCTGTAAAAAAGAGTAAAAGGACCGAGTCTACTACAAAGCTAATTACAAGACACTGAATCAAAAAGTGCCTTCACTTTTACTCTGCCTACATGAAATGCACTTCATGTTAATCCCTCATTATTATGAATTAATTCCACAGTACTAAGAGTTATCATGATATCTGAACAAACAAGGCAGTTTTGAGCAACTTCTATTACTGAAGTATAAAGAAAAGCCTTGTCATTTGTAACCTGTTCATCTCCTACCCCTTTCTTCCCGACCTGACTTTATAACTTTGCACACTAGCAGTCAACATGTTTAAATTAGTATCTTCCAAGCTTCCGGAGCATTAAGTGGCAAAAACTTCACAGAAATGTCAGTAGCATACACTTATTTTTCTACTACACAGTCATGAGAGATGTCACACTACCTAAAGCAACACTCATATGGGAAAAACAAACAATTAGAACTCTGTCAATTTGGAAGAAAAGTCCTAAAAGCTTGTTTGGAAATACTTGCCTGGAGACACGAGCCAGTACGGACTCCATATCCTGCATATACTGCACTTAAGTAGGACAGTGTATGACCTAGTTTCAGTAATTCTGATAATGTAGCAGACTAGTAGAGCTTCAAAAATTAACACAAATAGTAAACTTAAATGATTATATCCAGCATACAAAGAACCATAGGAACAGGGAGTACAAACAACCAGCACCATGCATGCCAGGATGTAGTGTGTGAATGTACTACAAACATACACATGTGGGTATGAAGTATTGTTATACTGCCAGTTGCCATGATTCTATACATGCTTGATGTAATCATAACAGTCTGCTATAGCTGTACGAGGGCCCTTTACACATGTGTCCCCAATATTCTGAATTTCTAGTTTCTACCTCCAGAACACGAAAGCTTTTCTTCAATGCATGCAAGCTATCAGCGTATAAATAGTAGTGGCCATTCACCCAACCATAAGACTTGAATTTCATTTATAAATAAAATCTCAGGGTCTCAGAAATCTACAAAATTGTCGTGGCATGGAGCATTAGGTCATTGCCAGCATCATTAGGTTCCCTGGAGATAAGCAGTCATTTTGCATTTCTGAACCGTTTTTTACACTGGACTGTTAATGTCTAACTATTTGCTAACTGCAGGCAGGTTAGTTGGACTGTCTGCACCAGTTTGACATCAAAGCACTGTTCCATATACATTTTTTGTTAGGGTCACTGTAGGTATAAATTGAGGTTGCCTTTTAAACAAAGAAATGCAATGCCCTTACATCCAGTGATACCTAATGAATGGCTCTCCGCCCCACTCTGAAGTCAATCTAACAGAATTAGCATAAATTAAAGTTTTCAAATGGACCTCCATCTAATACCACTTCCCTGAGTAAACTACATCAAAGAAGCTCTTCCATGCTTTTAGTCTATGGTCACAAAAGTCTTCAAGCATTGGGTGTACTTCTTGACAGCCTACATGAGATCTGATTCTCGCACTTCTTGATGCAGCCTGCATGGGGTCTGATCCGTGTACTTCTTGATATAGCCTCCACAGGGCCTGCCTGACCTTTCATCAGGCACAGGAACCATGTTTTTGGAATCAGTTCCAAAAAAGTAGATGTTTTCATTTGGTACTGCTGGTAAGTAACTGAAAATTGATCCTTACCTGACACTGATCCTTACCTAAGTCTTCTGCCATGCATATCCCTAGGTGTAAACCTAACAATGAGTTATTTTGTGATTATTTTCTAGGAAGCAATCCTTTTACTATCACTGAGAATTATGAACTCTATGTGTTCTGTTCAGAAGCAATTTTTCTTTCAGCAATCATTTTGATTATATTTGTAAATCTGCATTTATACTGGTAGGATTTGTTTCTTGTTGTACAAATGGGTTTCCTCATGATTCTTTCTTGCTTTGATATAAGACCCTTGTCTTTCCTGTTTTGTTTTATTGTGGTTCTATTTGGTATCTTTTTAATGTATGTCACCTAAATCATGTGGAAGCTGTTCAAAGGGTGGCTTACCAGGATTTTGTATTGAAGAAAATTTCCAAATGATGTAATTTCTTACAGAGACAGCACACTTTAACATTATCAGTAGCAAGCACAACACTGCTTTACAGAAACTTGCTTTTGGTCATAAAATTGTTCATGGCCATTGCCCAGCTGAATTTAAACAATTCATAAGACTTAGTAACCATGCCCCAGGAAGACTACTTCACTGAACTGCAAGAAAATGGACCTTCTTTAATTCCCCTTTGTTCACATTACAAGACTTTGGAATGATCTTCCTTTGGATTTGCAGGAAATTACTTCTGTGAAGACCTTTCGTAAAAGAGAATCTGAACATTATTTATCTACTTTCTAAGTTTCCCAAGCGTAGGTAAGGAGTGTGTCCACTTCACTGTGTGTGTTTCAGATCTCTGGTCTATACCCACTTACCTGGTACCTTCACTACTGTTTGTACCAAATATGTAATAGTAACATACATTAAGAAGGAAAAAAATCACGGCTGAGCAACTTTTTGGAAGTTGCTATTTAGTGCAATACAAGCACTGAAAGACAGCCAAACCAATCAAACATACCTGAGAGAATGGACAACCATGGCTGACCAAGAGTGTCGCACCACGTTTTTCAAGGACCTGGAGTAGCCTTCTGCGGACTTCTGTGACAGAGCCTGTAAACAAGCTACTAGTCTTACTGCTAACTATCTTTTCTGATACAGAAGGAATCTTGATGCCACTCAAAGGGTCTGTGTCTTCAGAATGAAGGTTATTTGAACTGTAAAAGAAAAGATCAAATGCATTTTACTCTCAAGTACCATTAGAGTACAATACGCTTTGTCATAATATAAAGTACCACTTACATTCCTCTGTCGTAAAACCTAAATCTATCCCTAGCAATTAACACCAGTCATATATTTCATTTGAAATTCATAATTAGTTCCTCAAATAACCTTTCAGTGGGTTCCAAAATTGTGCTAAACTATAAATTATAAGGAACCTACATCTTTTGGATCAGGAATTTATGATGTTCATACCATTATATTGCCCCCTATCTAAGCAGAACAAAATGTGAGATGTAACTTTCTAGGCACATAAAGTAATATTTAATGTGTCTATGTTTGCAGACCTTCTCCAGTATTACATTGACACTATCACTGGTACTGTTACATGTGTCAATGTTTGCAGACCTATAGCCCCCCGGTGGGCTGGAGGTTGTAGAATATATGCCCATGGTGTTTCCCGCCTGTCATAAGAGGCGACAAAAGGGAAGGACTTGCACTGTATTGAAACTGTATTTGAAACTCAACTTGAACTTGAGCCATATTTGAAAACCATATTTAAACGTTACTTTTTTATCTAGTTGACACTATATAACACATTCTTGTTCTACTCCAGTATTACATTGACACCATCACTGGTATTGTTACATGTGTCAATGTTAGCAGACCTACTCCAGTATTATATTGACACTATCACTGGTATTATAACAAGTGTCAATGTTTGCAGACCTACTCCAGTATTGCATTGACACTATCACTGGTATTATTACATGTGTCAATGTTTGCAGACCTACTCCAGCATTATATTGACACTATCACTGGTATTATTTCATGTCAATGTTTGCAGACCTACTGCAGTATCACGTTCAAACTATTACTGCCAGCCTAACATGTGTTAATGGATGCAGCCCTTATGCAGTACTATGTTTTCATTATCACTAATAGTGTTATATGTGTTAACATTTGTAGAAATACTGCAGTTCTATGTTCACACTATCACTGGCAGTGTTACAATATATGCCACAATGTTTGCAGACCCACTACATTACTATTTTCACACACTGGTATTGTTACATACATCAATATGTGTAGACCTACCGCAGTATTATATTGACACCATCACTGCTATTGGTTAAGTGTCAATGTTTGTAGATACTGCAGTATAATGCTCACACCATCACTGGAAGTCTTCAGGCTGATTCAGTCAGCTTTTTATCTTAATCCTATTACAGCACAATGCTACATAAAGGTACCACATTTCTTCATAACCCAGTCTAAGACAGAAGTGGTTTCCTACATCTCCTTTCAAATTTTTTTTCAGTTTCACAGGATGAATGAATGCAACTATATTCTCCGTCCATAACTTATCTTCTCATCCCTTTTTTTTTCTTTTTTTTATGATTTCTATGGCAACTTCCAAAATGAACACTCATTCCTCATGCATTGTACAACCTACGGCTCCATATCTTCACAAGAATTACTCCATATCTAACTAACAGGAACCAAGATTGCATACCAAACCTTGTTATTAACCACTGTCTACCGCAGCTGCAGTATTGCAATCAGCAGACTAAAGGGATCTGTTCTGATATGCATGCACCCACTGTCATTACTATACTAATCTCAAAATTCCATTCTTCCTTAACAGATAAGAAAGAGAGATCTGATTCTACGCTACATTGGTTCCTCTCTAAAGAGAGCCAATCCCACTTGATAAAGGCAACAAGGATCATGAATAGATCTGAGGCTGAGGTGTGTAACAGGACAATAGTATCTGACCTGATCACTCACTCCTTTGTCAAAAAGATAATAACTATACCTTCAGTAGCTCAGACTGTATTAAAATAGGGAAGGTGATTAAATTGAAAGAAGCACAGTATACAAAAGCTTTCTAGTGGTGTGTACTTACAGCAATGGTTTTCACTATGCAAAATAGTGCACATATAGTAAGGGATTTATTTCAACAGGAAAAAGCTACACTACAACATACAGATAAAATATGGTTGTATTTTAATAACTAAAAAGAAACCTGGGAAAATCAAAGTTGTGGTATGAAACAAAGTTAGCTCCTAGTTGTTACAGTTACAGGGTCATTGACATTTTTCTACTGAAAACTGCAATGTACCTTTCTCATAACCACCAATGATTTTTTGTGTTAGTATTTTTGGTTGTATTGTTGTAGTGCACTGATCTCGATAAAGGAGCCCTTTATAAGTATCTATAATGCATGTATGTATTGCCTGCTGGGCTACCAAAGCACCAACACACCAAAAGAGCAAACGCTAGATGGGGTGTCCCCATTTACATAGCAGGGATGGGCAACCTACAACCCTCCAGCCAAGTTAACCCTGCAATGCTTTGTTCTGTGCCAACACAGCAGTAACAATCTTTTCAAAAAGCCCCTTCCACTGGATACCAAAGGGCAATACCAAATTACCCCCAAAGGCTTCCCCAACCTGAAGGAGCTACATCCCAGCAAGGGACGCAAAAACTTAATGAACCCATCATTCTTTCAACCTTCAAATCTTTTCATCATGGGTCTGTCATGCATGGCTCCATTCTAGACTGGTTGAAAAGAACAGATACTCTACATGATCTTGGCAACAAGGCCAAGAAGTAAGTTATTTTGGTTGATTAATCACATCCAATAGTAATATCAAATTTTCTCTCTGCAGCTTTTGACTGCTATTTTACCACAATTTGGAGTCAAAGTTGTCAAAGTGACCACAAACATAATCACCCAGTATCTTTGCAACTATGCTCATATTGTACCACACAGGATCTTGAGCAGTATCAATGAAGAAAAACTTGGCCAGGGATCTCAATAAGGATCTACACTTGTTCTATTTTGCATATTGACATTTTGAAATGCTTAAGCTTACAAGTTACAATGTTCTGACTATGACTTCATGCTGTCCATAACTAGAGAAATTGCATACAACAGCATTTTTTTCCATGTTCTCCTGGGTTAAAGAATTCCCACCATATATGTACCTCTGGCACCCTCATGTAAAGACTTCTCCTTCATACACCAGCTCCTCTTTTCTCTTAACCCTTTTCTCCCACTGCTGGGCTTTGGTAAATACTTGAAACATTTGGCAATTTGGATCTAGGAACTCTTCAGGGGGTTTCCCCCTCCCCTTAGACTGCCTTAGACCCCTCTGACAAACCCTGCCCCAGACTTCCTCTCTGCAGATCACAGTAATGCAATGTGGCCCAAAAGTCAACACAGTTGCCTGTATACACAGCTTATATTAATAAAAGTGTCCTGAGCTTAACATACTGTGGGATAGGTTTGGTTACTGCACAATGGTGAGTAGACGCTCCTGACAATGACCATAGTCCCTTTGACAATATAATTTACAAATGTACTAGTATGTCATTCATGTGGAAATACAAAAGAATGCCCTTTCAGGAAACTCAGTGTCCAGCAGATACAAATGATCTATGAAAAGTAAATTTTAATATCACAAGGCTAGTGAATAGGTATAAAAACCTAAACTTAATATCTAACAACGTTGATATGTATTGTATGTTTTAATTAATTTGTACAGTAGCAAGTCAAACTGCACTTGACTTGCTACTGTTGACTTGCCACTGTATTACTATACTGCTGTATTCATTGTAACCTGATGAGGAAGATACGATGTCTTTGAAAATGTTTGTTCCAACATGCCTTTAAAAAGAACATCTTTGTTGTAGTTTACTAATAATCTGGTGTTCTCTTTTGAAGTTTGGAGTCTTTTCTTTTTCCATTTAATTACATTCAAGGTTCAAATAAGAATACATAGGTTAAGAAAAAACATAATGCTTCATTCAATTTTCTCTACATCCATCAAAATTTGTCAAACCTAATGGGGATGGCTAGCAGTGAATTGATTCAGAGACAATAATCTTCCATATATCATCCTCTCGATATTAGTCAGTGGTCATCTTTCTAACACTGCACATTATAATGAGTGTTGTACCAATATTGTATTAACAAACCCATGCTACAGATGACTGATATTTGATTCTCGATATTCGCAAACACATATCTGACACAGACATCTGAGAAATGAGTGTATTGTACAGTTATGTAAACTGCATACTACCACTAAGTGTTTTTTCACGTGAGGTAACCACTGGGACTTCCAGTCAGAAACTGGGAATGTACTTATTTAACAGTTTTATGAAGTACTGTATGGGCTGAGATATAACAATTGGTAAGCTAGCACTGGCATTTTACTTTTACCACAACAAAAAGGATGAATACTGGCCAACACCGATTTTGAATACCAAGAAACAGTCCAATACATAATGTTCCATTTATGCACCATGTCCAATTTCAGGCTGCAGCTGCCTCAGCCAAGCTGCAGGGGTTACAGCCATGTTTTGTTATGGTACATAATACAAAGAACAATTTAATCATTCCATTATAATGTGTGCAGTACAAAGCATTGCTGCAGCTTGGTTATTTTGACATGCCTTAATTATGATGTACTGCACCAAAGACTGTTAAAGCACTTATTGTAACTCATTCACTAAGAAGTACACAGTATCCAATTACCCTACTAAACCGCACCTCCATTCAGCGCTTAACAATTCCTGCAAACAGCAAATATTATGTCATGTTGTTCTCGCTATGACAACATAATGATCCAAACAAATGTCAATTCACGCGGGAAAACAGAGAATTAAATGAGAACTAAAAGCCTTTTGAACACTGATATCATAAATCTGGAACGTTTTATATCCTTTGTTGTAACATGTAACTTGAACAAGCAACAATGTCATCATCAGCTTGTTATGTAAAAATTGTGCAGTCTCCATATTAATCTATGAATATAGCAATCATTTAATTTTACTGAGCAGAAAGTTCTCAGTCCTTTGCAAAGTATACTGAGCTAGTATTACTATCAGCAATCCTTTACCCATAGGTTTACGAGTCATAGGGGTGAGATGATGACTGCAACCCCTCCCCCGTCAGGCAATATCTATTACTAGAACTGATGTTTGAACAAAATGCAGGCAATTTTCTCAGGCTATAAAGATTTTTCTGGAGCAAATTAGCTTAGTCCCAATCCCAGCCCCCTAAAAAATTTACCCTGCACACTTATGCCCTTACCCATGGTAACAGCAAATGACACTGTACCATGGACATAGCATCAATTACCGATCTAAACAATGCAAGGCAGTAACGCTTGCTTGTCTTCTGTCTATTACAATTTTATCTAGTGTATTCTGTATAATACAGGGAGTGCCTCTCGGCAAGCTATTAGTTGCAATTCCTTTCACTTACTGTATATGTTTACTGGAAAGTGTTAACATACTTGTAGTACGGAATCAAAGAGAATCAATGAAATAAAATTAAAAAAATCAGACAATTCACACAAATATTTGATACCTGCAAACCTGCTACTAGAATTTTATCCTAGTGAATATTGGAGCATTCATTCTTTTCTCTCTTTTCTTTATTTCAGTAGACCCTCCCCTTCAGTTGGGAAAATCACATTTTTTTTTTCTTTTACAGAGAAGAATGGATAAACACAATTTTGGTTCTTTCAATTACAACTACTTTCATGCTGGTGTGAAAATTTTAATTTTTAACAATTTAAGTTAAATTCATCAATGAAAGTTTAAATCCCATGATAATTAAAGTATCATGACACAACTATAGGGGAATACCCTTCAGATGGTGTTGTACAGCAGACTTCAGTGGCACCAAACGTGGAGCTTAGGTCAGAATATTTGACATTTCAAATGCCTTGAACTGCAGAAAACATACATTATAGAAACACAAATTTGTCACTGTAGAAATGTACATTGTGAGGGTCTACCCAACTATGGGTGAAAACTTTGCCTTAACTTTTCCTTTAGCTCTACAGTTTAAGTTTATACTGAAATGTGTTGCACAAACATATTTAGAATGGCTTATATCGGTGACGTTCACTTCGGAACATATGCAGTGATAAGGATGGGATCCTCCACCACATAAGCTTGCCTACTGTAATACGGGTAAGAGTACTTAGTGAGTACTTACTGGGCATACATGTAGACGGGACAAATTTTGTAAAGCAGTATTACAGTTAATGAATGAAGGTTTAGCATGCTAGATAGAAGACAAAATTTGCACTTTGAAATGTAACACAAATATTTCAATCAATCATACAGCTAGGCATACATCCTATTCGGGATTCTGATTTTCCCTGTTACAGATGCACAAACAACGAATCTGTCAAAGCCCTAGTTCTATTTTGAGCCATAAATTACATCTTTGACTGTGTTAGTATGATCATAGATGAAGAACACAACAAGGCTTATGTAACTGATATATATATATATATATATATAAAATATGTGTTCAATGAAATATCTGTTGAATAATTAACCCAAATATGATGAGAACAAAAAATTGACAATGATTTGATAAACTGGTAAAAAATTCAACTTAGGACAACAAGGTTTCCAAGCATGAAAAAAAAACTCCCTGATTTGGTCCCTATATGATCATGAGTTCAACTTCCAAGAAACTTCAAAGTTCCTTGACCTACAGGATAGTAGGCTACTACCAATTTGCCAAGTCTAAAAAGTCACCATAGCTAGAAACACGGAAAGAAAAAATTAACTGCCTCACCACCACTTTCTTTGTAACACCATCTGAATTTGCTTATTTTCCCTAAGTAATTCAAAGAATTTTTCTAAACTCTCTTCTATTAAACTACTGGGAAATGTCAGTCATTTTCATGTTTTCCAAAAATCTTGCATTGGATGGTAACATTCACAGCTGGCAGTAAGACAAGTATTGTACACTATTACACTGTAAAAACACACGAATAAATATGGATGCCATGATGACATTCATGCATGTACTGATTAAGATACTAACCTACCTCAAAACACACTGGTAAGTATGGGCACCATGGTTTTGAATATACACTTATCACCATACTAACCTGCACAAAAACACACGCGTATGAAAACGGGCACCTTGATTTACTTACAGTATCAACATACTAAATTGCCTTTTACACTGTGCATTCATTACCATATACGAACCTGCCCTTTACTTTAATGTCGAGTGTAAGATGTGTCAGAATATCAGCAAAAAGTTCTCCAACAGTCATGGCTTCCTTGTCAGTGATAGTACTAAACATCAAAGGCTTCCAATTTTTCAACTGTATAGACCCTTCAACATTCGATAATAGAAAAATATAAGAAAGGCAGTTATTTAAAAGACAATCCCAACATACTTTATAAGTATTACTCCTTTGAACTAAGAGTCATTACAATGCACAGCTACTTGGGTACTGATTGCGCTGATTAGCTGCAATACATGGGGAAGAAATCTGGGGCTCTTTCAAATTTAATGTCTTGGTTAAAGAAGAAGCAGCCCTAAAATGCAAAGGTGATTTAAAGCATTCATGAAAAGAACATCTGCAAAGGTGAAAAATCCAAACCCAAAGTTGCATATGAACCGGTTTGGTGGTAAGCGAGAGGAGAACTAGGGAGGCCGCCCTCGGCCAGAGGGTGCCCTCTCTCCAAAGTGCTTAGTTTACCAGGGTCTAGTTGCAGGTAAGTGGGGATTACAAGTGTAAATAGGAGGAAGGAGAGGGGGCTATGTGGATATAAAGTATTCATGAAACCATGAAAAGCTGGGCTATGTTCCATCCCATATGAAAGAGCTCCATTCCAACCCCCCCCACCCCCGGCCCACTTGGTGTACCAATTTGGAATATTGAAAAACACTGCTCTCTGGTCACTACCTCACACTTGAATAAGTTGGGCACCCATATATGGCAGTGACTAATCACAGTTTACTGACAAAAGCTGCAAGAATGTCAGTCAAGTGTGATGATATACATTTTGGACAATGTGACATAAATGTAGCTATACTGGCATATGACCCGCACTTTAAGTATGACTCCACTTTCCTTGGAATTGGCACTCTCTGGGATTTCAATTTACTGTCAATCAAATGCTAATAAATCAGAGTGGGGAAGTGTAGATTTTGAAGATATCATTTTTATTATTTCACAGAATTAAGTGATTTTAGCATAACAAGTTCTTCCACTCTATTCTCTATGTTCAAAGACAAGTTCCAAGGTTCATTCGATTTGCTGAAATATGCAGTTTGGCACCTCAGACCTGGAAGCTTTTAGTATAGGCCCACTAGTGTATAAAATGACTCACTGATGGGTAATGTAATTGACAGTTTATTGCTGTCAATGTTTATGTTCCTGCATCAGTTATGACATCATTTCAGGAGTCATGACTATATTCAGAGTCACTTTTTATAAGGTCACACTGTTACCTGACTCCAAAAACATCCGAGTCACCCAAGACTATAGTACAGGTAGCCATCTACACAGAATATTGCTAAAGACAGGTGATGTGGTCACAAGATTTTTGTTAAACAAGGTGAGCTGCTGAGTTTTGAAATTTGATGTTAAGGTAAACCATAGAGAAGGCTATTTTTGTTACCAAGGCAGTAGGTGCTAGAACAATGCATGAACCAGCTTTCCAGCTGTTGGCATATCCAACTAATGTCATAATTGACCAGTTTTGTGTAAACAGTGAAGGAAGCAGTGGGACAAACATTATTAATATGCTGAGACAGACTAATACTTTAATACCAATCTTACAACATTAGGTGATTAGCATAATTAATATAAACATGAATAATGAATGGCCTTTATCAAGCTCCTCTTTATGGCAGCTCTTCTATACTTAAATGAACTTGAAAATATAAAAGAGCTCTGTTATGTAACCAATGAGCATTAAACCACAGTGAACTGATACGGTAGGGATTATCTAGCTTTCAAAAATTATTTACTTTTATGATTTTGTTTTAACAATTTCATTGAAGGATATTACAATGCTTTAGTACTTATTTCATGTTTAAAAAAAAGCTATTGTCTCCAAAAAAGTGGAAACATTGGCTTAATATTTAATATCTTCTCTTATTTCTGTAACAAGTATCAATCATGAAGTTTCATAATAATCAAGTTTCAAAGTATATAAATATTGCATTCATTTGCAAATAAACCTAAGAATAAGTACTTGGTTAAACCTCTAAAGAATGCAATATTTATATACACACTATGAAAACAATTATTGCAAAACTGCACTGTATGTAAATATGAAAACGATTATTACAAAACATCATTGTATGTAAACGTGAAAACATTATTACAAAACACTGATCATGGTTCCTAAATACTACATTCATGTGAAGATAAACCTTAAGAATAATTCCTTGATTTATCCTTTAAAAATGAATGCAATATTTACATAAATATGAAAAGGATCATTACAAAACATCACTATATGTAATATTACATTCATTTGGGGACAATTAACCAAGGAATTATTCTGTAAGAATTCAGACATACACATACTGCCATATATGGTAATTAGGAGTCATATACATGACAGGATCCCAGGACAAACAGTATTTTAAGTTCAACTTGGTTTAAATTTGGGTGGCAACTGGATTTGCCAACACAGTTGAAGGTGTCATCTTTGTAAATGACTACAGTGAAATACCTTCAGAGTTGCAGTCCAGTACTGCACAGCCGTGACTTCAATAATACAAACAGATTATTCGGACTTAAAGCTGCCCTTGATGGTAGCTATCTGATTCCTATCTTCCCAATATCCTGCTATTCAGAGTCTAATGTAATCAGATTATATGGATGGCTGTACTAGTTACTGCATGCAACCAAAGTATATCAAATGTATGTCATTTAAGTAAGGTGAAAAGCTTACACAATGTGCAACAAAAGCTTACTTGTGACTACATACTTGTGGTTTATAATATTCCTGGGATTAACTTTAGAATAGTATATACTTTAAGATCAGTCCATGTATACTGTAATCCAGGAGTGTTCATAAAGAACATGTTTTTGTGATAGAAATGGAAGATTCTCACCATACTTACCCTTTAGTTCCTTGGGATTAACCCTCTCTCTGTTCCTCTACCCCTTCCCCCTCCTCTCTCTCCTCTACCCTCCTCTCCCCTTCCTCTCCCCTGAGCAAAAAGGAGACTAACTGAAACATAGTTCAGAAGCAATACCCTAGATATAAGTTGAACATTTTCTACAAATTTAGGAGCATTTAACACCAATCAACCCACCACACCCAACTCCCTCTCAGTCAAAATAATTTGTAAACATACTACAACTTGCATGTTCCAAACAGAATTATCATTGTAAAGTGATTTTAAACAAACCTTCAGCATTCCCTGCCAGGTTTCCATCAAATTCCAGTTTTGTTAAAGCTATTTTGATGAGGTCGCATAGTCTGACAGTACCAGGAATAATAGCGTAACCGTCCTTCACTTGCGGCTCAACGCCATCAGCAGTTACTTCAACCTTGCAGTGGATGGGCAGCATTTTGACAGGAGCTTTGAAAGAAGAAGAGACTTTCGTCAACACCACTGCTTTTAATACCTTTTCAGATCAAACTAATCATCACAAAAGATTTAATATATCAAATTACTAGTAATTCAAAACTTATTTTATGGCACCAATTACAATAAACATCTAAACTGAAACTTTCTCATCTTAGTTAAAGGACACAAATATGTTAATTATTACAAAATAAAACAATTGCACTACTCTGGAACCTTGTATGTTTCCAACATACTAATGAATAGTGCACCAGACCCATAACCTACAATAATTACAAAATGACATGTGCTTTCAACAGCAAGGTCATGACAGATATTTAAAATATCTATGTGAACTTCAAATCCAAAATGACATGTAATTAAGAGCAAGGTCTGGACATAAAACAAATAACACCTTAAATGTGACACACATGAACAATTCAGTTAATATATTGCAAAATATAAATTCTTCCACACCATAAAAAGAATTTAAATTTCTTCATTTTAGATACCCAACAGCCATCTTAAATCATGCCTTGAATTGCAAACACAATAAAATTCAAACTGTATCAAATAATAACTCTTCCAAATATTTCAATAACTTACATATACAAGTATACTGTACTTCTCGCTGTAACAAAGCTTGCAGAAATCTTCAGAATGGCTCACCTTCCCTATTTCCCCACTGACTATAGTTCAAACAATGCTGAGCTCACTGACAGCACTGGTGATCTGATTATACCCTGCCAGTCCCAACAGCTAGCCAGGCTAAGCACATCTACAGCTACCATCACACTAAAACCCCTAAGCTCTTAATCCCTCCCTCTGGTGCCAACACAAAGCCATCTTAAGCTCTTCCTCAAACAGAATTTCTTTCTCCTCTCAAAATCCATCTAAGTCCTTCTCTAAGAGAAGAAAGAAATCCATCTCTACATTTACTTCAATCAACAAAAACCTGCCATCAGTGATCCTTTGCCTTGATAAAAGGAATCTTAAGCCTCTTTTCTTTAAGGTTCTTACATGCATAAAAGGTCTTCAGCAAAGAGCTTGTATACATGGAGGCCAAATGGCTTTTTAAAGTAAAAATAGGCCTTTTTGTTGAGCTTGATGCATGAATAAGCGAATCCAGTAAAGCCAGCTTAAATTGATCTGGGGTTGTTTATTACCAATGGAGCCTTGGGAGTAATCCTTTTAGATAATTGCAGACAGCTGAGTCTATGGTAACTTTTCTCTATATCTAATTTTATGGAAATCTCACTGCAGATCTAATTTCCCCCTCTATCAATGTGGAATGATCTCTTGTGAAGTTGCCATGACAACCCAGCTCAAAGGAGAAAATGAATTTGTGGAAGGAACTAATCCTAGTAGCAGCATATGTGGATTAGAGTCTAATCTTGTGGAGAGATTTAGTCTATTTCCCAAGAGGAAGGGAGGATTTAACTTGTTACCATGTGACTGAGCTGAAAGCTTGTTTATGCATACCAGGGTAACTATACAGGAAAACAGCAAACTGAGGAACAGGGCTAGTATAGCTGTGGCAATGATGAATTATTAAAACAACTAGGGATCAGACAAAAAAAGCCATACATACAATGAAAGCAATATACCTTTCTTGTCTCAAGGACAGTTTAAATGTCACTGATCATAGTTCCTTTTGCAGTCAAATATATATCTAACATCACAGGCATACAGGGGTCAACATTTCTGGGGGGCAGGGATACTTTTTGCCCAAATTTAGAATTATGGACCAAGTTGCCCGAATTTTGATACCACTGTGGCCTGCAAAAACGGCATATAAATATTTTTTTTTTCTTGGCTGTCCCATTTGCCCAATTGGATCCACTATTTTTGCATGAATTGTGAGGGTATTTTCCCCCCTGACTGCCCCCCACCTCGTACGCTTATGCCTAACATATTCATCCGAACAAAGAACAAAAGTAGATTTAACCAGGGAGCTGCTATTTGGACAGGAGAAGAAACTTCACAAATCCCTTTGATGACGACAATCTTACCGCCAAGGTCAAACTCAAAAACTGTTTAACACCCCTAATCCCTCTCCCTTTGTGCAGTACTTCACTGAAGATTCAATAAGCTTAAAAGGTGTTAGTAACTAAGCACAATAGGTACATGTCGTCTGCTACATCTTGAAGAGGACATCGCCGAATTTTGCCTATCACTTCAGCATTGCCAGTTGCTTAAAATGAAAATTAAATTGCTCGTTTTGTCGCGTAAGTGTCGCTTATAGTTTATAAGTTTTGCTTTGATTCCTTGTTAAACGCCGAATATGTATAAACCCTGTACAATATGCGCAATTATGCGGATATTGATCAAAATTCAACTGCAAAGTATAGACTCATCACTTAGTCTGCTCATTTGCATATGGCATTAACATTACTCCTAGCACCAGCATCTATTCAAAGCACTAACCAGTCATTTTGAATTTTTAGCCTGAATTTCTTATTTGGCTATCGGCAATCTCCTGGACATCAAATGATTGTTTAATTTAATCCATTTGTTAGGGTAGCAGGAGATATGAATGAAGTTGCAAAGGGTAAGATGTGTCAATTGTAAGTGCCAGACAAAAGACCTGAATAGTCTTAAGTCCAATTATCAATCTTTACAGGATTATCCCCTTAAGCATGTCTAGGACTAATTGGATTGGCATAAATTAAAGTCGAAGTTTCCTCTCCTGTCCAAGTAGCAGCTCCCTGATTGAACCAGTCTATGACAGACAGCAGAAGTTCATCACACTATACAGTAGAAACAATGCTATGTATTTCTTCCATTCAAGGAACTTTTCAACCCTTACACAGGCACTGGTAACTGTTTAAGTCATTCTGATCCTAATGTGGGCTCTGAGTTTACACTTGATCAGGACAAACAATGTGACTGCCTACATGAGGGAATTTAGTGGTCAAACCATGACCTGCAGACTTAAACACATCCTTGATCTCACAATACAAGTAGTGTCTAATATTGGACTGACTACCAGTATTCAATATACCTACATAGCAGGCTGTGTGGCATCTTTTTGTACATCACGTGTCATATGAAAAGCTTTACAGAGGGGCTGAGCAAACTAAGTCCACTCTGAGTTATATTCAATATTGTTATTTCTGTCAGTAATACAGTACCCAGTATTCCCTATTTTTGTCCTGTAACAATATCCCAAAACTTCACACAAAAATGCCAACTCTATACCAAAGATATTTCTGATCCCATACTCTCATATAATTTATACAGTAGCCTACTTGTTATTTTGTTCTGTTTGATTGTCAGTTCAACATTTTACCACATGTGAATGAAATGACAATGGAGATGCACAATAACCTATTGCTTTAAGTGCAAAGGACACTCATTCCTTAAATATCAGTATCAGATCAGTACGGTACCAACCGATATTTTAAACTATATACATCATGTATTGCAACATAAATTCAACAGTCATTCAAACATCCCCTACACAGTTTACCAAAAGAAATAATACTGTAAACAATTTTGATAGCTTCTGATGAATTTGTAGGAATCCAAAAATCTGCTTTTTGCATAACATATATGCTACATACTTTGTACGTTAAGTTAAATTTCGGCTGCAGACCAATGTCTGCTTGGAAAAATTATGATTTTCACTTCAGTCACAACTTTTAGCCATCAATGTATTAACAACAGGTCACAAACAATTAGCTTTAATCAGTAGCTGACTTTGCAGTCAACTCTAATAGTACACAATGATTCACCAAAACTCCCTGGTTTCGAAATCTACGAGCCCCGATACTTACCTCCTATTTACATATGTAATCCCTACTTACCCGCAATCAGAACCTGGTAAACCAATAGCACAGTGGAGGAGGGCGCCCTCTGTCCGAGGGCAGCCTTTCCTGTCCTCTTTCACTTACCAGACAGCCCCCACACAAGGCTATCTAAATCCCAAAGCTATAAAACATAAGTAACAAACTTAATTAAGGCAAAGAAACAGGTATGAAACTATTATCTCAACTTCAAAGCCCGTCGTCTTGAATGTCTCCAAGGACAAGCGAACTGGTTGTCGCCATGGAGAGAGGAATACATAGAATGGCCAAGTTTCTTGCGTCATGGGCGAAGAATTCCTCAGAAACTGCTGCTTTCCTCGGATAGTATTTTGAGTATTTGAGTAATTCCCAAAGCTGAATATAAATGTTAAAGTCATTGATGAAGCCAAAAACTCCAAAGTTCACTACGAGGTCAGGAAAGTGTCATAGTAGGCGATCCAGTTCAAAAAAATTTTCGCAGAAAATTTCCACTGGTAAA
>WURT03180944.1:0-10254 GCA_009936505.3 Holothuria glaberrima | reverse complement strand
GTGTATATTTGTATGTTGGCTCAGGGCTGTCAACTTTAAGTGATTGGTGAGCTTGAGATTTGCTGGAGAATACTGATGCAGAGCTCGACCATCACCAGGGGGGACTTCTTGCCAAAAATACCCCAAGATTGCAGTAAATGACATTTCCCGTGCCTCATTACTTCATGCCTAGAATTGCCAGTTTTATTTTATGTTCAATTTCTGGAAATTTTTCAGGAGACATTTTGTTTACTTTATAAATAGGCCTACCAAAAATTGGAAATTCTGAGGCCAACCGGTATGTATTGCTGACTACCTGATGATGGCAAGATTAAATATATTGTATACTGCAGTACTGTCAGCCAGGCAAGGTTGTGGGGACATTTTTTTTTGGGGGGGGGGGGGAAATGTTGCCATTGACCGTGGTGAAACGTGATAAAGAGAAACAAATGTGGGCACCAAAGAAGACTATGTTTGTAACTAGTGATACCACCAGATGATGGCAGTTTGCAGGAACCACAGGCGATGATATCTCAAGCCCTACACAGCTACCTTAAAGAAATCGGACCTACGCGTGAACTTGCGCGAGAAGTGTGCGAAAAGTTCCACTTTCCTCATAGCAATTCCCTCTCCTCTGGCGATACAGAGATGTGGACTTTTTGGAAATCTCACAAGTGAATGCACAAGACTATGGTCATGATGGTGCTTCTTCAGCTCTGCAAGGGTAGATAGAGTGCTTTTTGGACAGTGAGGTAAACATGCCACCATGGATTAGTTAGATGAGGTTTTATGGCCCAGTTTCTAACCAATTGAAGCCATGGGCTACCATAAGACCCTGGTGTGTTTAAGCATAAGAGTACACCTAGTTTGTGCTAGAAAAGTTCACTGGTACTTTTGTGCTTATAATGTTCATAAGTGATACAACGCGGGCTGTGAGGATTGCACGTGAAGCGCGCCAAAATTTTAGGATAAACTTCTTTGCTCAAAGAAAAAACCTGAATGCAGGCTCATCCAGGGGTTGTGCTTGGATTTGCCGACATGGGGGTCAACCGCCCTGACTGGGGCCATCTGCTCAAAGCCCCGACAGATGCAATGGGTTGGCTAACTCGAAATAATGAGGTAAGCGTGCCAAAAATTTGTGTTTATATTGGAAAAGAATTTTGTTTTCATTAAGAAAAGGTGGAAAAGTTTGGGTTATTATTGAAGAATCTGCCCTACTTGAGAGCAACATCAAGAATTTTGTTGGGCGACTGCATGGTCGTTGTTGTGGATTACATTCTTTATCTCACCCATTGAGGCTCCCCGACAAAAAACTGAAATTCCCTTTTCTTACAAAATATGTTTGCCACAATGGCCAGGCTGAAAAATGAATCTTCCAAAAGATAGGGAAAATAGGACACGACTTCCCAATGATGCATTTTCATGTTTCTCTGGAATCATGCCTATGGGGAAGAACATACTGGATTTATTGAATATATTCAATAAATCCAGTATGTTTGAAACGGCGGGCGACACCGCTAGACAGAACTGAAGGGGAAAGCGAGCACAGTGTGTGAATTTTTTTGAAGTGATAGAAAGAATTGTTACAGACCTTACTGGCTTTGGGACTGATAAAGAGCCATGTGGAATATTTCCTGAGTATATCTATGTCTTGACCACTTCTAGTCTATATAAAATTTTGAGAAATTTTGGGAGGCTAGAAAAACTTTTGGGGGCTTAAGCCCTCCTAGACCCCGTAGAAACGCACCTGCTGTCAGCTTACTGCAGACTACTGTATGATCAGTTGGAGAAATATCTCAGGTAGGGTTATAGCTGGCGTTTTACGAACACCCGTCCCGATACATCGTTTGCATTATGAACAGTTTTGTAACAAGTTATGACTCTAGTCACTAATTTTCAAAAGTGAAATGACTCCAGCAATTGTATCATAATTTTCCCAATCGACTCAGTGACTGGAGTCATTGCATGATTTCTGTAGAAACCATACAGTGACTCGAGGCACTGAAAATTGAGTGACTCGTTACAACTCTGGTTATGAGTGGAATTTTTTACACGATATTGAGACATTGCGTGAGAAACTGTGGCTTCATCGTGAGAGCGTGAAATAGTGCCAAAATGCGTGACTCTCACGCCGAATGCGTGAGAATTGACAGTCCTGTTGGCTATGTATGCATGTATGGGGTATGAACACCATAGGCATAGTCACTAGTCATATTCATAATCATATGTAGGCCTGAGGCTAGGCTATGCTTAGTAACAGTAGTAGCATGGTACGGCCGAAGTTCGTTCACCTTATACACTAAATCCACCAAAAAATTATAAATAGGTTGCAACTGGTTCCCCTTTTTAGACCTTTTACTGTATCTTCAGGCATATACGGTATTTATCGGTACCAGAATTGATTTTGTCCTGGAATATATAGAGAGTAACTCAGAATTTGAATGATTTCATGTGACTGTCTCTGTCTTCAGGAATTCAGCAATTGTATCATAATTTTAGGACTTCACAATTTCGTTTGCACATTTTCAGTTGTCCCTCTTCGTAGAAAATTAGGTAAATATTCATTCACTGACTCTAATTTCCCATGTAAGAAAAGGACTTGCAACAAGTAGTAACAGTGTTGCAGTCAGGTCTTGTGAAATCACGAAAATATAAACATTTGGTTGGAATTTGTTTTACTACGATTGTTTATTAGTTAAGGCTTGATATTTTGTGCAATTTCCCACTCATTTCATCCATTATTCATTGAATTATGGACAGTGAACAAAATTTGAGGGTGAACAAACTTGTGTTCCCTAACCATACTGCAAGTTACAGTTACTGTACACTAAATGCAGGTTAATATCATATTCAAAATTCATATGACAGTTTCCAGTTGTCATTTAAGGCATAGTCTCTACCCACAGTGGGCAATTTGGATTGGACAGAGTTGAGTCTTCATCCTTTTTAGGACAGATTTACAAAAACTATAACTTTATACTATTTTTTTATGACTTCTCATGATTCTTGTTCTGAAGTAAGCTATGTGAAATCAGTTATCACATGAAGGATAATCATCTGCACAAATCATGGGTAGCCCATTTAACTTCCTCTTTCTCAGAATTGAAGTGCCCACAGGTCTATACCTTTTTCTTTGGTATTGAACTTTGAAATGCTCTTACCAATTGATCAAGCAGTTTGAAAATTACTTCCTGTCTCAAAATGTTTGTTAAGAAATATCTTGCCAACTACTCACTCTTAGCAGAACAAAACCTCTTCATCAATAAGCCTTTGACAGCCATTGTTTTCATCTAGTGCAACATTCTTTACTTACTTTTTCTGTGTGCAACTGTTTCTTGTTCTGTCCTTGGGGACCCCCATTAGAAATGATCTCCTCAGAGCAAGATATCCCTGGTACATTGCTCTGTTTTGTACTGCTTTGCTTTTGTCTTTTACATCTCCTTTATTCCTTGCACATGAGTCTTTTATCTTTCTTACTATTTTTTGTTGTCCTATAGGGTACCAATTAATCAGTCAATCATTGTGGCATGGATTATCAATCTGTTGGAAGAAACAAAAAAAAATACTGAACATACACTACTTAACACTTTTTCACTTTTCATTTTACAGGTAGGCTACAAATTGCCAGCCAAAGTAAACACCATCAGTTGCTGTTGACTTTGAATTATTTATCTGGAGAACCTACAAGAATGGAGTCAAAATCTATTTTAAGACATCTTTAATTTATTAAAAGAGCACTGCTTGTTGTGTACAACATGGAGTGATCACTCAGTAGATTCATTTGTTCCATGCACAGATTCCTTCAAGTAGCAGAGTATTCCATTCACTGTGAGGGATGCTTTCTTGAACCCTGGAGGGTTCCAGTTCTATATAACTTGTTCATGCATAAGAAGTTTCAACTGATTTGTTAAAAAAGAATTGTACAACCCACATTGTGGTTAGCAGTATGCTCTGGCAGGAAGTTTGCATGAATGTACAAAGCAGTCATCTCTCCTGCCAAACGGACAACTTAAAACAGTTGAGAGCTAGCCATTATCTCAGAGGTTGGTCAAAGGTCAAGTCATGACCTCACCACCACATTCCCCAACCATAAAGAATTACGATTATCTCCTGAAATTTTTGCTGGTGGGTGACAGTGATGTGGGTAAAGGTGAGATCTTGGGAAAGTTGGATGAGGTTGCAGCTACATTTGCATCACAACATCTTGCTGCAGGTGAGAATTTCAGTATTTTTGAAAAAGTTGCATGAATTCTTTACAACAAATAGTAGTAACATGACAGGGCCACTGGAACTGGGCAGGTGGCACTGAAAGTGAGGGGGGCTTTAGTTCCCAATATATGTGCAGTTTTATTTTTTCCTTCCAAAATGTATCATCTGCATTTTAGCAGGGAGGTGTTACAGTACTTTTTAAGGAGATCCAACTTAAAATGTAATTAATTTGAATCCTCTTTGATCGGATTAAGAATGAGGAGATAATCATTTAATGACACAGATGATAGGACTTCAGAACCACCATTTCTTTTGTCTGATACTTTTAACTGCTATTTCCTGTCCTAGCCAACCTTTGTCAACGACTCTATTAGGCTGACAATGGGATTATCATGAACAATGGTTTGATGTGTAGCAAGTTGCTGACAGCCTAGTAAGCACCAATGTTTTAAAGTTCAAAACGACTGTTTTTCGTGACAACGTCTAAAGATCCTTGTAATAAAAGAACTGCCCGTGCTATTTGCAAATGCGGAAAAGAGCTCTGAGGCTATATGTTACAGTTGATTTTTCATCAATTTGCGCATTATTTTGCAACTTTAAGGTGCTGTATTTGTGCTCAAAATGTAACAAGGAATGACAATTTGGTGTTTTTAAATGGGGTACAACACGCCACAATTTTAATTTGGGTCTGAAACGACTGGCAGCGTAAAATAAATGGGCAAATTTTCATGTGCTGCTCTCCAAGATTTAGCAGACGATGTGAACCTTTGTGTTTAGTTTCTTAAGCATCTTTAGCCTATTATATCTGGAAGATTACTTCAAAAAGGGATTACTGTCAGCAACTAGCTATGTTCAAAGAAAGGGTTAAAGATGTGTCTCCTGTCAAAGTAACACCTCCCTGGTTTTAGAAGGGTCAGAAATTACCTTAGAAAATGCCAAATATTTATCAACTGACCAGTTTGTCCCATGAATCTAAGAAAGCTTTTGGAAAGCCCTGCTTTACAGAGGTGAAGAGAAGACCATAAATTTGTGGTCTGCAACGTTCACTAAAATGGACAATAGATAATGTAAGGAGCCTTACTCTATAAATAATAGAACACAGCATTAAAAACTTATGTTCTGGCTACTACACTCATACTTAAGTGCAGTGACCCTTATCTCCCAATCACTTGAAAAATTCTTGCCTTATATGCTAAAGGAAAAGTTGCAACAAGGTGCATTCCCCTAAAATTGAGGCCTACAGTAAACTTCTTATCGCAGACACTAGCGGATAAATTACTGTAAGTCGTATCTCATTGCATTTGTGAATGAACATTACAACAAGTTTGGTGCACAAAACAGCATTTGCATGTACATAAATTTATGCTATCCAAATCACCTGGCCAACTTACTCTTTTAGCCTACTGTGTATGGTTACATACAGTACTGCAGCCAGCTACAGTACAGTATTGAGCTGCTTGATTTCCCAGATCAGTTCCAACCCATGACAAAGAAGGACAATTTCCAATATATATATTTGCTAAACACCCTTCTCTCTTTTATGTCTAGCAATTTGCTGCAACTGCACCTCTATAAGTATTAATGCTTAAATAGGTTTCTCTTCTTGATTCTTGAAAAGGTTAAATTTGAGAACTGGGAATCATGCTGATAAACATTCTAGAAATTTTAAATATATAGAAATGTTCATGCCAAATTGGAGTATGGGTACATGTCATGAGTACCAATACCACACTGTACCAATGTCTCCCATCGGGAGTAAAAGTATGAACGACTTTTATAACCCTTGAAGTTACTGCTTTTTAATTTCTAGTGACGGGGAGGGGGAGGGAGGGGGGGCATAAGTACAGTAGTCATCCAAAACTTATTTGACTTCACCAGCTTAATCTTAAAAAACTCTCTAACTTGTTTTGCATATAGTGTCTCTCATGGTTTTTCAGAATACAAATCTTACATAAAAGTACATCAAGGAGTTACTCCACATATAACTGAACACTTCACTGTTCAGTTCCAAAAATATTGTCCCAACAGTCACATGATTTGAAAACATTCATGAATCACATTAGGATACCAGGGATGACCCATTCAATTTGGGATGACTGCATTTTCCCCTTAACTTTAAAAAATCTTCCAGTGTTTCCAATAGCACAGCCATTTGCATGATTACAAGAACAGGCAGATGTGCTAGTGCATAAGTCTATTTAATACTGGATACTGTACAAGTCTGGTTGATTCAGTGTATTGGCTGAGATGTGACACACTTGTAAATATTTAGCTGTTCACTGCTAGCACAGTATTGTATATTGAATTGATGTGTTAGTCTCACACGACCTTGGGCATTTGTGTACTTATACCTGTAACTCTTATTTCTCATAGTAAAAATTTGAGAATTTTATTGTTCATTGTATTTCTTAAGGGAGTATATATACATGAAAATGTTACTAATTTACCAAACATAGTAAATCAGTAATATTAGAATTAATCTATATTTCAAAGCTCTAACTGCACTGTGTGGTTTCAATCAAGTTGCCACACTGACGTGCAGTGTAGGTTAATACTGTCAGCAATAATTTTCTCAAGATGTAAGCTTTGAGGGTTTAAAGGGCATTATATGAAGTCATCTCAAGCTAGTTCTTAAATACTATGCCAAAGTACTGTTCCAGTTTTTCTTTTAATTTTGTGAAAGAAAAATGTTTTGACCTTGTTCAAATCATTCTGAGACTGTCAGTACAGTGCTGTCTGGGATAAATGTTACACCGCAACCGCACTTACAGTAGATATGGTAATCTTTTGCAACTTGAGTGCAGCTTTAGCGGAGTACAGTAGTGTATGAATAGAGAACAATATTTAGCACCATCCCATTCAGATCTACACAAAACGTTTACTGCGCGTCACAAAGCAACACTGCGGTTTTAATCTGGCTAACTGTTTTTTGTCACAAAATACTGTAGCTGTCTTCAGGCCAAGAAGCTGCTATTTAGACCAGGGAGCTCCCTGGTTTGAATAGAGATAGCCACCACACGGTTCTGTGCGGTGTGAAGGCCGATTACGATACAATCAAGATGGGATGCCAGGACAATAGCCTACTTGCTAGCACACACAGTTGAACTTGAATGAGTAGTGAAAGAAGTTGGTGTATCTGTTCTTGCATCGATCTCCCATGTTTTGTGTAATATGCTAGAACAAATGGCTACTGTCAGTAACGATAGAACTCACACATTGAATTACTGGTACTTCGTAATGTAAGTTTTTCTGGTGCTATGGTGTAAGGGATGAACATGGGGAAACGAACGAAACGAAAAGTGCATCGTAACAGTTTGCTGTGTAGTCGGCATGCTTTCTGTAGTACAGTCAAATTTTGGGGTTCGCCGCAAAAAAAAGTATTTAACCATCAGCTTAGTCTCAAGAGTATCGATGCCTCCAAGTTATGCAGTTTGCGTGTGTTAGTACCTTAGGCTACAATGACTATGGCGATGAACAGAAATTTAAGTTACCGGGACGAGTGCAGCGTCAAGTATACTGCAATCGACCTCTACAAAGGGCTGCAAGCCCAGGCCCTACTCTTTATTTTGGGTTTGGAAGATTTCAATCATTTTTGTTTTTGAGTTTCAATGCTTTTTACTAGCACACAAAATGTCACATTCTACAGTACAGCACAGAAAAGATTGACGTTAGTAGCGTTAAGCGTTAAAAAAAATGCTATCGATGCAAGGCTAACGCTAGTAATGATCACAATAGTTGCGTTACTGTCGTTAGAGGGCTGCTCTACTACTAGTACAGTATTGCTGTAACTACTGAACAGGTACAGTTGGCCCTATTCCTCTGGATTTGTTCATTTAACATAAAAATCATGTACTGTATTAGAAAGGTGTTAGTGAATGAAGTATATATCGTCTAACTTCACAATGCACAGTATGAGATATGGATAAATACTTTTATCAGTGGGGTTAAGAAATAAATATGGGTCATTTGCTCAACTTGGGATGGCTTTATTTGCCCTAACATGTAAAGAACATTATAGTACATGCACCACATTGACCTCTTACACTTTTCTGAAATTTCATTAACATTTCACATCTCCTGTAAATCTTGATCATGTGAATTATTGGTGTCGCTTGGTAAATTGTTACAATATTCTAAAAGCTGTTCTCAAAGTAGTATACAGCATAGCAAATAGTTTACTAAAGGTGAACTTTTTGAAACTTAGACAGTGTATTTCATTTAAGTGTGTTCAAAAACCAAACCAGATATTTACAGAGTGAACTTTGCAAGTTTCTAAATTTTGTCTGTGTAAATAGGTTCTGTCATTAAAGAGAGTCTAGATACCAAATAAAATGTAACTTAAAACTGTTACACGATAATTGAACTATGACTTTTTACTGCATTGTAGGATATGAGGAATATGACAAATTTTCCTGATTTTTCTTTTTTTGTTCACACCTTACATTTTCATTTCAGGTAATTACCATAAAACTGCAACAATATGGATGGATGGAAAGAGAGTGAAACTACAAGTTTGGTAAGAAGATGGTTTAAGTATTATCTTGTATAGCTCTAAATTATGTTTTAAGAAATGATGATTACTGTAAATTCATAGCTGATTCCTTTCATTTCCCATTGTTAGTTTTGCTCATTTACATCATCATTAAAGTGTGACTGAATCTGTATCTTTAGGAGGTCAAATTTTTTCCACATTGTTCTGAATTTTTATGAATATAATGATCATGTATAGTGAACGCCTTCAGGTGGGTGACTTGTATTGTCTGTGCTAGTGCACAATTGCACAATTCTTTTGATACATGTACTGCAACTCTAATGCACAGTGTTTCCTGTGTGAATGTTGTTAAGAGTTCGAAAGGTGAGGGACATGAATTAGTCCCATAGACTTGATAAACCATAAGTATCATTGATCAGACAGCCATGTCTGTTAAGACCTACAGTACTTAAGACCAAGTGGAGTTACTAATTTTAAACATCTTTAATCAGTCCAAAGGACTGGGAAAACTTAAGTACTGTAGCTTGTTCATTGCTTGTTCTCAGATCCCCTTCCTTCATACATGATTGTATCAACATACTGTCTGTTGGTTTTGTAACATTGTTTGTTGAAAGTACAATATAAGTGTAAGGTGTTGCAAATGAATGTTTCATTCCTATACAATTAGTGATATGAAAAGTTGCATAGATGGACTGACATAAACTGCACAACAGAAACATTTCAGACAAAGGAACACAGTTGTGCTAAAACATATTGTATGTACTTTTGGTACAGAAATAGTTCATTTATAATTCAACCTTGTGGGTGGCTTTTTAGAATCCTAAGTGACTGACTATAATTGTGGGAGTAATAGAAATGAAGGTTGATGTACAATTCATCATTGATATTTGCGTTTGGAACTTATTCAATTAAGAACAGGTCTAATCCAAACTTTACATTGTTCTTGGATGAAAAATCATCTAAGACAATTACCATGACCTAGCTGTGGTCTTTACTGCAAAGGTCTGGAGTACTTCCAGAAGCCTCATTTCTTACAATGGGAAGTGCCTTTATTCACTCCACCATAAAGTATGTACAGGTAGCTGTTTTTTCTCACATTTTTGGTAACTATACTATAGGAAGTGATACATGAATAATGAGCTAATTAGAAGCATTGTCATGCAGTGATTTCCTTCAAACTTGTCACAAAATAAAGGATATTAACTCAATGAGCCCTTTTAAGGTTACCGTGGCTTTGATGTTTGCAGTTTATCGATGGGAAACACAACTGTGTGTTCAGTCACTGGCAAAGTTTGATTTTCGAGCTGTTGACTACAGTTTATTGCACAAGTGCTGTTAAACAAAACCTTTTAATAGCAAATAAAACAAATTTTTAAAAGTATCATCTTCCAAGTTATGGAAGAATTTTCCCCTTTTTGGTTCCTTGCTCTATCAAAGGAACCTATGTAGTCAGGTTGGCATGTGTGCGTGTGCGCGTATGTGTGTGTGTGTCTGTGGTGCTTGCTTCGGTACGCTGTAACTCAACAAGGGAAAGATGGACTAAACTTAAACTTGGTATATGGATGCGTCATAGT
>WURT03180933.1:0-10255 GCA_009936505.3 Holothuria glaberrima | reverse complement strand
ATTTCAATTTGAGTAAGGTATCAAATGTTGTTCATGTCTGGTCTACTGTTACAAAGGCATACTGAACTGGATTTGAGGCAGACTTTTTGGCGCTCAGAGACCGACTGTTGATTTTTAAAAGGGGGAGGGGTGTCACACCCCACACCCCCGTATTTATACCCCTAATTTTGAGTGAATTAATTTCTATCAGCATGAAATTCACATCAGAGAGTCTTTAATTTTCAAGTAAAATTTTCCTAGGGGAAGGCTCACACCTTCCGTCTTTGACGTTTTAAACAGTTATGAGTCAATACTTATACTCATGGCCGCAGAGTAGAGTGGGCAGGGTTAGTCTCCCCTCCCCTTCAAAAAGTTTATCACATCTATCTGTGTTAATTTCCGAGATTCTAAAAAAAAATATGTGTAATTTGTAAAGCGAAAGTTAATTACATTTATCTGTGTAAATTTTCGAGATTCTAAAAAGAAGAAAAAAAAAAAAGAATTTTACGTGAAATGTGTAAGGCACGGAAAGTTTCATTTCTGGTCACATAAAAACAGGCACGTAAAGTGTGGAGGGGGTTGCGATGGACAACTGTACCCTCCTTGAGAGTATTTTTCATATTTTTCTATCACCATTTTCGCAATAAACTTTTGAAAAATGCATCATTTTTCTGCGCTCTTTGCGTGTATCCATTTTGAGTACTACTTCTTCTATGCTCCCTTGCTATAGGATTTAGCCCTGGAAAAACTCAGGATAATTCAACATCCCCTCATTACTTAAACCCTCTGCATTATCAATTCCGACCGGCTGTCAGTCATAAGGAGTGAGGCTACGTAGCCTACACGTCAAGCTTTGTTTCAATTCAACATTTTCCTGAGAAGACCCGCCGCCTTCTTTTGTAGACTCCAGCCTTTACTCTTCACTCTCACAACTGCACAAAGCGAGCCATTAATCCCATTGCAACAACTTCTATTCAAAACCAGGGATCCGCACCCAACAGTTACATGCCTATCAAGTGAGTTAAATTTTCCCCTTCATTCTAGAATGAATAAAAAGAAAAACGATTGAGAAAAAGACATGTTAAGTTTTCGGAAATATAACCTATTCGGAGAAAGAATGCGGAAAAGTTTTCAACCAAGTAGAAATTAAAAAAAATGTTGAGTAGCACACTGGTCTAGTGCCGTCGATGCAGTAGGTATCTACTTGATAGAATCCCCCCCCCCCCCAAAAAAAAGTTAAAAAAAATACCAGCTCTACGACTGAATCCTGAATTAATTCTGTTCATTTTATTAGTTATACATTACATCTAAGTATTAACACGACTAGAGGGAGAAATTTTCGTATTGATTTTCTTGAGTATTTATACATCATATGCAGCGTCTCGCATCACAATGCTGAAGTGCACTACCGGTATTGTATTGTTAATGTAACGATTATTGCACTTCCTTCAGATTTGTCCTTTTGTTGCAATTAACACGAATTGGGACAAAACCCACTTTTTATGGATTTCTGTACTACTGACATGTGCATAAATGACCTTCGATTTTATGTTTGAACAAAAATGAATATAGCAGAGGTACAGATCAAGTTCTATATCCCTACCCAATAATTTAACGGAATAAAATATGTCTGAGCTGTCCTTTTTATGGGGGAAGGGGAGGGGTAAAAAGTTTTAAATCATGAAAGGAAGAAAACTCTTATGAGACCCGGGAAGTGACATTTCCGGCAATTTGCCAACACTGACACTTTTGCCAAAAAATTATATGTAGGCTACCCGCCAATATAGTGGTGACGCTCCGCTTAGTGTCACGTATTAGTCCTACCTACAAATAACGTCACTACAAATGATACTCCCTCATTATGATAGGTAACACTCCCCCCTCCTTGAAGGTAAATGCGGTTATAGTCAGCAGTTGTATGTTTTATAACAAAAGCTGCCTGATTTTGCCACTTTTGAAGCTTTTTCCATATTTTTAACCATTGTCGGTGATCATGGGGAATGTCCCGGAGGCTTCCCAAACATGGGATATGACTGTACAAGGTATATGCCGTATAGCTTACTTTGTAGGTAAGGGACATTGACCGCTATGTCCCTCATGAAAATCTGTGGGTATCTATACTTACTATATCCATCCCTTTCCCCCTCCCCTTCCCCATAAAACTCACTCCACAGTTCAAATCAAGTTACGGATTATTGCTGTATGCGACTTAAAATGAAGCAAAGCAATTGCACTTAAATTTCAGAAAATATGTGATATTTAACACCCAATTGCAGATATCGTTATTTCAATGTCAGCCGGCTGACCGTTGTGGCAATAGGGCAATCGTCACCGGTGTCCGCTGATTTAAGACCTCCTCCCCCGCCTCCTGAAGACAGAATGTTGAAACGAAGGATAAATTGCTGGTGTGGCTACTGCTCACCGGTGTGGCAAAACGAGGAAGAGGAAGCTAATTACTCAATGAGGAAACTGCATACTCAGTCCCCGACAAGAAGGAATTACGGCTCGTAAAAAAGCAGTCAATGTCCAACACTGCACATGGGAAGATCCAGGCAGACCAATTTAAAGTGGACCTAAAGTCTAGAATTACAAGAATGTATATTCTAGAGGTTGGAAAATGAATCTCATCCAACTCCCATTTTCATAGCTTACTCTGTTGCTGAGTTATAAAATGTCGAAATTTAATTTAATTTAATATGAAATAGTCAACCCTATTTACGTCAACACAAGGTCTTATTCATGATGAGTGTTTCCTGGTGAATCATCATGTGACATCACAAGTAAACAACTCTATCGCTTGTGGAACCCTCGTCCTCAAAGTTTCTTCGAACATCTGATATGTGCGATTTCTTCAACGGGCGAGACATGTTAAGATATGTAACAAAATTAAGGCAATTGTAAGTTTTGCCGGACTCAACCTTTTGAGGGGGAATTTTAGTGGACCCTCCTCAAGTCTCCCCTTGACTACTGGCCTATGGCTATCCCTAAACACCCATAACCTCTCTTGGGAATATACACTGGTAGACACAACTAAAGACAAGATTGTACACCGTTTTTTCTCTCCATGCTCTTTCTTGGATTTGGGAGGGAAGTACTTATCATTCAACCATCACCGGTCAAGGTAAGTGCAGCTTAAAGACAAACACTCATCAACCCAAAGCATTTTTTAAGTTTAGGAGTATCAAAATTTTCAGTTGATGACTCCTCTTTGATTGACCCCAAAGTTTGAAAATTCAAAAGATGAAGAGCGGCTTATATTCCACACAATGCCGAGAGAGTGTTTGGATTCCACATTTTAGCCTTGTATGTTCACTACGACATAGCTTAAGCTATAAAATAGGTTTGTATCTGCATCAGGAGGAGCTTTACACAGTTATTGGAGGGGCTACAAGTGAAACTGTCTGGGATTACGAGAATTGCCCTTTTAATCAGCCCACTTAACTAAAGTATTAATATAATTCTTACCTCTCCAGTAATGTGGCTCTTTAGTAGAGGGTGCTATTTGTGGATGAAAAGCTAGCTTGGCCCAAATGTCCGTTGTACCACATTTCGATACACCTATCAGATAAAAGTACGGCAAACATTTCAGAGTTCCTGACTTGTCCTTCCAACAAGGATTTTTAAATTGGGGGAGGAACCTTGCTGGCACGAAGTCGAAAATCTGTCGATAAAGCACAATTTATGTAAAACGTCAAGTGAAAACGACCGAAAATTAGCCTACAATGTCTTTACAGAAAGACATCAGGATCATAGCCAGATTTACCGTCAGGGGGCCCGTAACGTATTGTGAGAGGGGAGCCCCTTTCGGATCAGTTGTGAATTTAGTTGTGGGGATTTTGAGCGTGCATGGACATTTTCGGGGGCCCCTAAAATTAAATTTATCGAGGGCCCCGTAACCTATAGGTTGCCCCGATTTCTGGGTAAATCCGGCTATGATCAGGATACTAACAAGTGGTAAAAAATATGCAGTGTCTGTCTGCACAAACACATCTGCACTGTCTAAAGGGCCTTTTGCATTCCACATTTAGGAATATCCTAATATCTCTATTGAAAATTGGTGACTTTACACTTCGATTGACACAAATTAAAATATAGCATCACTTTGATTGGTCGATGACTTGTGAAGATCAATCAGTAGTGTACTCAATGCATAGCAAACAGCTCACATACACAGAAGTCTATAGATAAGGACTTGAGCAAGAAAGTAAATGCCATTGTAGCTGGATGCAAGTTGCACAAGAAAAATGTTTTTCATCTAAGTCGGGTGAGGGATAAAAGTGAAGAATGTTCACTGTCTGGGGTTAGATTTTTTGCCCCATAAAATGCGATGAAAATTGGGGTAGCGAGTAAGTATAAGCACACACATTTCGTATAGAATTTCTGAATGCCGAATACATGAGACGATATGAACAGCCTTCGGAACTACAGGCCCACAATCGTTTGCCATCATTTTTGCCATTAAATCTATTTTTTACTTTCACGTATGCAAAATTTGAAGAAAAGGGACTAAGAAACCTGCAGACGCAAGCCCGTATCCAAGGGGGGGGGGCGAGGGGAAAGCCCCAACGAACAATTTTCGGGCCTCTCCCTGGAAGATCAAACATTACCATTACCGTAATGTATTTTAATATCTCGCCCCCACCCCGAAAGAGTTTTCGCCCCATGGAAGATATGCAGGCGGTGACATCAACTGCAATAGCTAATCATGCAAAGAAACTAGGGCTTTAAAGGTCTTGAATGGCAGTTGCTTTACGACTCTAAGAGGAAGCCTATGGCTTATGAATTACAACTTTACATCTGGTGGCTAAGCTAACCAACTTATATATTTACATCAAATTTGGTTTCTTTATAAAGACCAGTTCAATTGGGAAAGTGGCAGATTGCTCTTCGATATTCAACCACCTTATTTTGACCCTCGGTTGCTAGGCTTCATCGCTTTAAAATTCTACCGCCTCATCTACTGAGCCACATAAGCTTTCAAACTCGTTCAATCGAAACAAAGTCTTTACTCTGAAACTGTGTCATCTACCTTTGTAGATAGTTAACTATATAGGTAACGATCAAGGTCGATATTTGGCACAATTTGAGTGTCAGTATACCTTTTGCTTTATATCGATTAGGCCTATAACAATATTTACCACGACGTTTTCAAATTTCTATTCTTTTCGTGAGAATCTGAAAAATAACGGAGCTATGGAATTTTTGAATTGGTAAGCTTGCTACAACTAGTGTCAGGCATGGTTTATAAGGTGTGGATATTTTCTAAAACACAAACGCGATATTTCCCTTCATAAAGGCTACCTCCTTTCACAATTCGCGAGTGTGAAAGATATGGCTTACTACCTACTAACTGCTACTACTAACTACTATCTGAGCAACCAAATAGGGCTGGCTTGTGGAACCGTTACAGGAATGCACAATGCTTCCTGGGCTTTATATAGATGGGTTTCATTCTTCCATATTTGCACCATATTTCAGTTTTAACTTCATGTACGGCATCCTTTAAGATACATAATGGTGGACTGATCTCTTGAAATGTTTGCCACTCCACGACTCAATTGTGCAAAATGAACTCAATTTGAACACTTCTGACATTAATCATATCATGAAATTGTTCGTTAATATAATCAATTTATTTTACCTCTTTGGCTAATTTGTAGAGTTCTTTCGGCATCACTCGTTTCTTGTCGGGTCCATATCGAGTCCATTCACTCTCATTGAAATGTTCCGACCAAAGACTACCAATCTCTAAAGATGCATTGCTACCACTTTTAAATTTAAAAGAGTCAGTCACATTTTTCGTGACCATTGTCTTATGTGTTTCATTGAGACCATGTTTTTCGAGTTCTGTGAAAGTGTCCATCACATAATTAACTTCCGGGTGACTTTTGGTAGTATTATCAGCCTCGAACTTCGTTTTATTTTGCATACAGTGTGTGATAATGGGAGGGGTAGCTTTTCTTACTATGGTATTTTTAGAAAAGACAAGTCGATATGTATAATCTGTTTGTGTTTCCACAAAGACGAGGATCATTCCTAGTATCAATATTATGTTGGCAAAAACTAAAGCGATGAAACATCTTCCCTCCTGTGGGGTAGAAAATCAGATGACATTTTCGACATATTCCTTCATCATCATCACCATGTGAAAAACGTGAAAAATGCGAAAAATGTTGAGAAAAATAACACAATAAATTCTTTGACACTGTTAAATGTATAGTTGCTTGCACAAGTCCATAAGAGTATGATGCTAGGAATCTGGGAGAAACCGCCCCTAGCCTGCTAAAACAAATATCAAAATCAGGAGAAATAAGTTGCTTTTCAGGCAAAACTCATGTCATGATTGTTTATTTTTTTGGGGGGGGGGGGAAGAGTTAGGTGCAAATCTCTTCTTCCCCTTGTAAACTGTCTTTCCATTTGCTATATGCGCAAGTTGTTCAGTATAGTTAAAGATTATTAATTAAATATAACGCGCATATATAATCGAATCACGAAAAAAGAGAAACAAGTTTTCAATAAAATATATAACAGGGGCGTATCCAAGAATTTCAATAGAGAGACGCAAGGTTTGATTGATCGCTATCCTAGTGGAGGGGTCCCTCCCCTTTGGACAATTTTGCCTTTGGAAGAGGGCTGAGATGCAAAATGGTGCTGTATTTGGCACATTTTGAAGCATTTTCTTTTTTGGGGGTCAAAATTTTCACGTATGACGGCCAATAGCGGGGGAGGGGCGGCTGTTGCCCCCCTGGATGCGCCACTGTATACTTCCAGGCTGAGTAAAGAAACTGATATCAGAAAGGTAAAGTTAGTAACAGTAGTTAGTTAGATGAGGTTTTACGGCTCAGTTTCTAACTAAAGGTAAAGGTACTTAAGAGTTTAACAAAATGCAACGAAGATGAACTTTGTTTTACTTAGCATTAGAATTAAAACCAAAAATGAAAGATCCATTACAATAACTGCACTTAAATCGGCATATCTTTTACCATTCCTAAGAGATACCTCTCCAAATTTTATCTCTTTTCTGATTGAATTGATATTCCAAACAATTTCTTGGGTTTTTTTTGGGGGGGGCCGTGTCCCCTTATGACCCCCTTGGCTACGTGCCTTGGTGTATAGCATTTCTTCTATCACTGTTATATGAACTACCCGCCCGATAATCCCCTTTGGTCTATAGATAGATACATAAGCAACGCAGAAACACAAATTTTGAGATAAAGGGTTTTACTTTAACTTGATCGTTTAGATGCACAGCTCTTCGCCGATCGCTTGTAAAAAAAAAAAATTAGGCAATCTGTTAGATGGTTGGTATGGTGGACATTTCTATTTTTACTTTGTGCCTATATATTTTCCAAGATAAAAAGGGCAAAATTTATGCACGCTTCGTGGGTATCACGGTTTATTTGCATGAAACCTTTACTGATATTCCAATTTCTAAAATATGAGACCTCAACATAAAGAAGCTTAAGATGCATCTTTCGTGCATTGGAAGTGCTATTTCGGGAAGTCTGGGGGCATTTTAGACCACTGGCGGATACAGGGCCCTTAACTGGGAGGGGCCAAACTTGTGATACAATGATATGAGGGAGGGGTCTAAAGGGAAGGGGTTCCCCTCCCCCTTTCAGACCCCCCTTTGGAAAAAATTCTGTAACTGAATGCCCTCAGATGCGATTTGGTGCAACAAAAGTGTCCAATTGTGAAGTTACTTTACCTCTTTCACTTAATTTACTAATTCTTTAATTATTCAGCAAATTTTCGGAAACACGTTTTGGTCTAACCTTGGGTCCACCAGTATTTTAAACAAAAATTTACTTGACACAAACACGAGAAAATGGTGTGACACTTTGCTTAGATAGTGTCAGGAATCACCCCCCCCCTCAAAAAAGATAAAAAATTAGTTGTAGATACGCCCTTTAGGTTATTCTAAGTGTACTAGCTCAGATGGTGACATGCTCCAAGATCACACCGCATAAGTCCTGGTGGGGTCCAGGCAAAGGGTCAATATTTCTGGAATTGGTGATTTACTAGTACTGGAAATTAAAATGAAGATTACATTGTCTAATCGTGGCACTGGATGTTAATGACTGAATCGACTAAAATAAGAATACTTCACTTTATAAATTTATGACACTTCGTAAACGAGGGTGAGGAGAGTAGTGGGTATGAGGTGGTATGTAACAAAGATGACCCAGCGATTCTTAAACATAACTATCGCAAAAATAATTCTATAAAGGCCGTAGATATTCTCACGTGCGAGGTGCACGCCAAGTCAGCCACCCGATAGCAAAATTTTTAAATACCACCCTTCATTCCATTGTGTCGACCATATACTGACTGACTGTCTCATTGTAATGAACAATTGCTTGTAATAAGAAGTTTAAAATGTTGCATTTGCCTTCTCAAATTTTGCTAACAGTATATCAACCTTTCACACTGATATATGCCAGCAAGTACCAGATATAGAATTAAGCGATGTAGTTATGCAGAACAATGATATGCCCTTTTCCTGTGGATAGTAGCTTCCACGAACAATAAATGAAGGGGAGGGGGAAGCGGGAAAGGATTGCTATTGTGACCCAGTTAGGCCTTTTGTAGTACACTTAATTAACGCAATTGCTTTCGTTTTGTGTTTTCCGTAAAGTGTGTTCTCGCCAAGCCCTTCAATGTTTTTAGCACACTTCCCTATTCCCTACATATTTTGCTTTCATGATGCACTGTAAATCGTTCTTGCATGTATATGATTATCGTTTTGAAAGAATAAATGAATGAAATGAAATGAATAAGAAGGGGGGGGGGCAACAAATAGTGTGACAAAGGCATATTCAACAAACGATATTCGAACGATAAAAGGGGGTCTTTCGTTTACTTGTCCCAACAGCTCCCTCTCCAACCTTCTGCGAGGGCAACGATGAACGTATATTGAACGTATATTTTGATTCCTTTGCTTTGTTTTGAAAAAAAAAAACAACAAGCCAGATAAGCCTGAAACATGATACAAATTTTGCCAACTGACCCCTATTCCTGTAAACTTAATATAAGCCTATTCCGTACTTACACAAAATTTAAACGTATAGTTATCAACATGAGCGATTCACATTGTCCTCTCCTGTCATCTTTTCGTCTTCATAGCACACTAATATTTATCCCAATTATATTTAGGCTGAACAAAAAGAATATACAGTTTCTTTTAACCGGCCCAATAACATGGGTTTAAGGGGAGGAAATAAATTATTTTATCGATTGTGTTCCTTTTGATTTTCTGATGGATCTTGTACTCTTTTTTATAAATACTTATTATTTATACTGGTTTGAATAAATGAATGAAATGATTCGGTTTTAACCTAGGAAGGAGTTTTATTTGCATTTATATTAGAAGAGCTAGATTTAATCAATGACAAAACATATACAGACCTTTGTTGCCATAGTGACGAGTGCGGTTGATGCATCCGATCAGGTAGCTGGAAGACTTGCTTGTACTACGACAAAGCACTTTGTGCGGATACGGTTTACCGTCACCTTGTCTATGCAGTCATATGGAATAGGTGAAACCTTCCGTCAAAGCTTTACCAAAAATAAAACCATTTTGGACTTTAAAAACTGAAAATAAGAAAAATTTCTCAGGAGTAGAGGTGTCATCCCACTTCATCCCTTCCTTGAGGAAACATCCTCTTCAATTACACCCTACCATGAAAGAAAAAGATCACTACATAATAAGATGGCTATTTCTAAACATTTAATCAATTCAACGTTTTACAAAGTTTCATCACTCTAAGATAGCACCATTTTGCACCAAAGCCACCTCACTAAGACAATTTTTCAAAGAGCATAGAGTGTCATCCCCTTCTCTCGGACAAACAAAGAAAAAATAGGAAGAATATCACTAAATTATGACAATTTCTAAAAATATAATTAATTCAAAGTTTCCTAACGGCAACACAATTTTGCACCTAAGACAGGCCTTTCATGTGCCCATACACTCAGCACCTTACCCAAGGATGGCACTCATGCACAGGTGAAACAGAAAGCTTAGGACGGACGCCTAGGACGGCGATCCGAAAGAAGGTTCAGCCCCCAGTCTCTTTTCCTTATCTTTTGGAAGATTTTTCCTTCAACCTCAGTTTCGTCTGGAAGCGTTAATGGGTAAGATGAAGAATGTACTCCCCGACGGAGACCGTGCAGTCGCTCCACCAAATTTTTGCTCTTAAGTAGGGCAGATTCTCTATTAAAAATCCAAACTTTTTCAACTTTTCTTAATGAAAACAAAATTATTAAATCTTTT
>WURT03180922.1:0-10255 GCA_009936505.3 Holothuria glaberrima | reverse complement strand
GTCATAAAAATTATGTTTATTTCTTTTCTATTGTTTTATTTTAGTTTGAAACTTATTATCAAACTCTCAAAAAATATGAAGACTTTTGATATAACAATTTATAATATATATTTTTTTATTCTTTATTTCGCAGTTTTGCCCTACAAAATATATATTTTTGCCCTGCCAGAGTCACATTTTTGTTAGTTGAGGAGGGGGGTGAGCCACCCCAAACCCACCTCCCTTGAGTTACGCCCCAGATCGTGCCACATACAAGAAACCAAAAAAGCAGTTGAGGATGAACTTTGCTACATTGACAAAACAGTGAAGAATAATTTTGTCTAGGTTAGAAGGCAAGGTGGAAGCATATTAACTTTTAACTACATGAAAGCAAATTTATAAACGAAATCATAGAAACTTTACAGTGGGCGAAGCTCGCCAAAAAGTTTGTTTTCTTGTAAAAGGACTTGCGCACCATAAGAGCAGCTAAGGATAAAACCAATGGGGCGTGAACTCTGTTGGGGGTTAAAAACAAACTTCTGTCTCAATAAATGTTTCTTATATGAAAAGTGCAGGGAAGTAGTTGTGAATGCAATGAAAAACATAATGTTGGCGTGTCACAGGCAACATAAATTTCAGTAATACTATAATTGAGAGTGCCGGAGCAAAAAGGAGTGTGAGCGCCCAGTCTCAAGAGTTGTAACGGTTGCCCTCGCTGTCCCCCTTTTTGTATAAGCTGGTCGGTCTCAAAATCAATCCATAAAAAAATCTGTACTTACGCCCCAGGTTCCTAAATTTATTATAAAAAAATTAGTAGGAATTCATTATTATAAGAACAACAGAAACTGGCAAAATATATTGAGCACTAGGGAAATTTCCTTAGAGTTGACATATCACAGGTCAATACATACTCCTATTAGACATGGGAGTATCAATAACTGAACGAAAAACAATGTGTTAAAACATACTCAGCATGATCTGTATAAGTTTGTTTATCTTTCTTGGACGATACTGACGTCTATACCTCTTTTATCTGCTTTGAATTTTCTGTGTCATCAAGATCGTACCTTAAGGACTGTAACGCCCGAGTTCACACTTGGAGTCAGTTCTGAACTCAAGTCCGTTCTAGCTGGATTCGGAATGGGTCCGGAATGGTAGGACTTACAATCGGAATTGGCCCGGCATGAGCTGCAACTAGACTGGGACTCTGAGTCGATTCCAGCTGATTCCACAGTAATGAAAATGACGTAAAAATGACTTAAATCTTTATTACAATTGATGAATTTGGTGTGGTGCACAGGAAAGTTATATTTGAATAGGTACCACATGTAATGAATTAAAGGGTCGCTATACTATACACTGGCTCTTAACCTTGTTAATTGCCATTGCGGGTACCAATTATGCAAACCAGATGTGTGCTTCACTTATTTGTGAAAAAGCGTAGAATCTGGCCGAAGTCGGAATTATCTTGGAAATGGGGCACTGGAATTGGCCCCAGCTCATGTCAATTGGAATCGGGTACATCCCTGGTAACTTCTTAGGAGTAGTTTCAAACTTCCAATACCTTGTAAAAACTACCGCTCTTGACCAGTTGACCTTCCTTTCAAAGCATGCAAAAAGACCTATCCCATGGCGCTGACAGTGTTCCGTACAGTTCAAAGGCGGCAAAACGGCAGCTCTGTTATGGAAGACAAAAACTGGCTACACAAGATTCGAATTTAGCTGAATATCCAATTGAACTGCTATAAATTATGTAACATGCTGTAAATTTTATTGTTTAAAAGAAACTGGGAAGGAAGTTATAATTAAACATCCATCATTCTGTCTGTTGTCTACCAGCAGAAGTTTAAATTAATGCCTTAAATTAAGTTCATCTTAATTAAGGATACATTTCGTGATGCAAGGTTTCTACAGTCTTAATGGTGGGTGCATGAAACAGGAAACGTGCAAAAGAAATAACCATTGAGCGTACAAACCATGCTAATTTCAGTGTGCATGTAGTACATATAAACATTGATAAATATTAGTAATTAGATATAGCCTAATATATAAATAATGTAATGTAAAGTTACTTCGTCAATTATAATCTACGACAGTTTGTTTACATGTTCCGATTGAATAAAAATTACAAATCGTTTTTCTAAAGTAACAGCAACCAAAACAGACGGGCAAACACCAAACCAGACTACCTACCACTGGAGTTACGTCACTAGCATTGACACCGAATGTTCAATTTCAGTTCAGTAGACAAATTAACTCTTTACCAACTGCGGGCTTATATACTGTATTTTGCACCGGGTAGGAAGCTGTTCAAGACTGGGGGGCTGAACCTTGTTTCGGATCGCCGTCCTGGGGGAGGGGTCTGTGTCCCCTCCCCTTTGGAAAATTTTTTGATATTTGAGGGTCCTTAGATGCAATCTGGTGCAATATTTTGGACAAATTCTAAGGTAAATTACTCCAAATTTTTGACATTTCTTACAGAAGAGACGAATAACGGGTTTTCGTGCTTGGAAAGTGGGAGGGCTAAAGCATACATCAGCCCCCACAAATTTCGCTGGGGGCTGTCGCCCCCAGCCCCCGCTTCCTACGCCCTTGGTATTTTGTCAAAACATGTAGATCTGCTGGTAATAATGGATATTTAGGATAGACATGATAAAGCTTGGGTCTATGAACGTGTGAATGACATATCTGTTGATTTGATGTAGAAACAAACATTGCATAGGCCTACACATATGCGTAGGAATATTGTCGCAGGGACGGCTAAACCCCAGTTAAAATTGTGAAGAGCTGAAATACCGCGTAACTTTAATTGGACAAAAACACCTTTATTTGCTTCCTCCGTGAAAAGTATCTAGGTTTTCCAATAATATTTCGAACTTTTGCAGCAAACGCTGTTCGAAAACTTTGCAAAACACAATGCAAAGACGGACTATTAAATGTTCCTTTGTTCAAAGTGGAAGGGGAACGTTTCCTCTCCTTAGAACCGTCCCCAGGACGCTGGTCCTTAATGTTAAATCTCGTCCCCAGCTTAAAGCAGCTTCCTATACCTACGTGCAAACGTAAAAATAGCCTACAAAATTACTACAAAAATCTATAAAAACAATCATATCACAAAACAATGAAATTCGTTTAAACATTAATGAGTACATGATTACGAACGTACAAAATTCTGTAACGTAATTATTTTGCATCATTAATGAGTAATTAAAGAGTGGTAATTTATAGTAATGACTTTTGCACAAGAGAGTTACTACACAGAGAAAACATACATAATTTCTTACAATTAAATATGGGCCAATGAAGCACATCGTGATAGATAGCAAATATCATGGGACCGTTATTGTGCCCACACCTTCCCCATCTCTTCCACGCTGAAAGCTGGTCCCATGCGATGCAACCAGTTGTTAGCTCCCAACAATATAGTGGACATTCTTTCTCATAATACGAGCTTAAGCAGAAATTCAGAACAGGTCTCAAGTGATTTTTTGAGTTAATATCTCTCTGTTTGCTCAGCTCTTTAGCTTCATGGCTGAACAGCAGCCTGCTACGTAGGCAAGTGAGTCAATAGCACCTCCCCCATGAAGCTAATCGGTAAGCCATTGCTACAAAATTGAGTCATAACGGCTTAACGGAAACACTGCTTACATTTCACTTGCATGGACCCATATCCATGACCTTGCCATGTCAATGAAAGACCCAGCTTCAGAGACTTACGATATATTAATCGAATTACAGTGGTTCCACTCTTATGTTTCTGCAGATGGCGGTCTCCTGAATTACGTATTCCGACATGACGATGGAGAGCGTGGTGTAGCTCTCGGTACATACATTAGCTTCATGGCCCTGGGGTCTGTTGGTAAGTAGCGAGGCGACATTCACATTTAATTTAGAGCAAAATGGACTCAAAAATGAGGACCCAGTATGGACCATACTAGCCAAGGGTAACCATGCCTAGTTCTCACCGTGCACTTTGTTCCAAAAAAACAATCTGCTACCCTATTTTGAACCGATCTAAGACCCTTTTCCAAATAGGAATTACAAGGATTACGAAATAGAGCTTTGGTATGCGTCAATTTGAGCCACAGTAAAATGCCAATGAAAAAACAAAAATTTCTGAGCTTGCAACGTAACGTGACGTATATGTACTAATCAAATAAATGTTTTAATTACTAAACAGTTTAAGAATACAAGAAACGTGGAGGGGTGGCTTGTTTAATATTAGCAAACACATTTTGAACACAGTACCTTGTTATGTAGCAGGGTAGTTGCACTGGCTTAGCCTTACTGACAGGTCTCTACTTTCATAAGGTGTCCGACAACTTAGCCCCTCAGATAACTCGGCCTCGAGATATGTTGGCCCCGAAAGAAAGGTACAACTACTTGATCGGTAACTTTGAAGAGTTGGTAGGCCAAGAATCAATAGTTTGAAAAAGTGGACAGGATGGAGATTATTGCATAAACGTTTGAATAACTAACCAGCCTAGGCATACGGAACATTATGTTGCTATGACAACAGGGACGAGAAATTTTGAAAAGTGTTTTATAGGCGTCCATTAGTGAAAGAGGTATAACCATCTGCTCCCTTCCTCCCTCTCTTCCCCCTTCCTTTCCCTTCCCTCCAAAACAAAGACAGTCGTTGTTTCATGAAATAAAAAGGGAGATTTCAAGATTAGGTAGCCAGACTAATAGATTCAGGACTGAAAGGTAGGCATGCAGGATCCTCATAGAAAAATGTTTTTCACGCCCTAGAAAATAACTGAATGGCTATCATCCAAGGTTACCGATCAGAAGAAACTTCAAAATGAATTCGGAAAATGACTAGAGTAAACTGTTAAGGAGTTGCCACAGAGGCCGATTTATCCCAATTGCCGTCGTTGTCCGTAAACATTTTCATTACGTATTCGTATGCAGGGTTGACAGCGCTAAAACGATGTGTTCACACCCCACCACTCTATTGTCTAACACCCCATAATTCTATTGTCCAATTGGGGTATATCACACACCACCATTCTGTTGTCTAATTGAGGTATGTCATGAAAAAAACCTTATAGCTTAATAATGTCGTAAATGCAAGTAACTATGCCTTTCTGTAGAAGATATTTGTGTTTGCCGTAGAGAACATTGCTTCAGCGGAGTTGCGCATCCGTAAGTAAAACAAGGAAAGTGACAATTGATCATAGTATAGAAATAATGTGATGAGAATAATTCAGGCCTTGATAAAAATAATCCAGGCCCTGAAGGACAGTTGCTTTTAAGACTCTAAGCGACCACAAATGTGGGAGAAGTCCATGTGACTTGTAAAATTACACCTTCAAGTCGGGTGGTTAACCAACTCAACAATTTAGATCAAATTTGGTTTTTTTTATGCCAGTTATTAGCCAGTTCAGATGGGAAAACCGTAGATTACTCTTGAATGAAAAATCCACCTTACTTTGACCCGGCCGCCAATCGATCCCCGAACTTTCCGGTTGCCAAGCTTCATGAGGAGAGTCTTTTATGTTCTGTGAACCTCTCAAAAATGTTACAGCCCGGTTAATGTAAAAACAAAACAAGCATTGTCCATAACGAATTAACCGTGGTTCACATTTTAAGTAATATCTCCCAAGCTCCACTTGCTTCATTACATTATTTTATTTCTCTTCCAGTTGGACCTCCTTTCGGTGGCCTGTTTTTCTCCCTCTTAGGGAACTTCGCCCCCTATTCAGTATTAGGTGCATTCTACGTGCTTTTCATCTGTAAGTACTGAACACCACTCAATAAATCATGTCTTTTGCTAGTGTGTTAACACTAGGGGATGTCCATGATCGATAACAGTCCTTTTGAAGTTGTGGCCAAATCAAGTGACATGAATTTTCCTTGTGTCTGTTTCGATTTACTCATATTTCGTACAAAAAGGTGAATTCATTGTGTGTGGTGAATCATGAAGACGGTGACGTAATGATGTCTGAACTTACTTAAAAGGGTCATTAATAGAGATTAAAAATGAACACGGTTTGACTAAAACGTCAAATTTAGTTGGAATTTGGCTGCCAAATAGCGGTCAGAACTACAGACTATATGTCTTCTATTGTCTTACTGACGGATCGAGACGTACCCAACGAGTCATACAATTCACCCACGTATGAACTGTAGTACTGCATTCACATAACCTTTGAGCAGTCCGGTGGGTGTTCCACCATCCCTGCATGCATACACAGAACATTCTGATTGTCACCCAGTATGTGTTGTTTTAAGAGTAGTGGAGAGTCATAGAAGTGATGATCGAAACCGTTACGAGTCAGGTTTGTGCCCGTCAAATACCTTTTGAAGAAAGTCCCCTGCCTCATACTTATGCCCAAAGCTGTTTAATATACCATTGTTACAAGAGGAGTCTCCTGTAGCCCCCTGAACCACATCAGGGCCTTAGGGTGGCCGTTATAAGCCACTCCCTCTGAGAGCTTTTTGTGCTTTCCGGGGCATCATCGGTGCTGTTCGCCATGTTCAATCTTCTGTGCCCCATTCAATTGAGATTGATGCCGTTGCTATTTGAACATAGTACAGTTGTAATTCTAAAACAACGCGTGTTCCCATTTTCTGGTCACTGATGTTTCTGTCCCTGGATCTACGTCAGAGCAGAACGCTTTGAGAGACATTCGATTTCGGAAAAGCAAGTCGGTCTCGAACCCGATCGTCCCCACCCATTAAAATGTCTGTGTACTTACCCTGAAAACGTATATGATTGCACATAAATTTCTGTTAATGAGGTAATTCACTTCGCCGTTTTCTCCCAGGTGCCATGTTTGTGCTATTAAATGAAAATACCAAAGATGAGTCAGTGAAGAATAGTGGCCTTTTGGACTTGTTAGAACTGATCATGGACCCCTACATAGCAGTATGTACACGTAAGTTGACACGATCTTTATTAGTAATTGTACATGAAAATGTCACGCTTACCTATTTGATGAAAAAACACAAAACCGATAAAGAGCCGCAATTCCCAACAAACTCCATGAAATATTGACCATTTTACAAGAAAATGGTCTATTTTGCAATTTTATGATAAATAAACTAAGCTACATATGCACAAGACAGTAACCTGCTCGGGAAGGGGGACAGGTCCCCCTCCCCTGAGTGTTGGCAAATCGAAATAAAATTTGGCCTTTTTTTAGAAAAAACACCAAAATATCGAAAATTTCACTGTCCTAATCATGATTTTAAGTTTCTGAGAACTTGGAATATCGCAGGCAAGTGTTTCCTCTTCCTGAATTTTCCCGAAGAGGCCCTAGGACCCCTCAGACCCTGATGTAAATTTGTGACGTAGAAAGAAATTTTTGAGGTGTGTGTTTGTTATCCTTTTGCTTATTTTACCTTCACCCCAGGGACAGTTTTCTTGTTTGCAAGCCCTGAGGTATTTATTTAGAAAAAGGTGTTTATTACTTCGAAAATGTATACATTAAACATCAATCAAGAGGGTATCTAGTATTTAACAAATAATTGACAAAGGATTAGAAAAAGAAAAACAGACACTGTGTAGTACTGAACGTCACAATTTTTGCAAACGGTACCTAATTAGAAATCTCAGAAATGGTAAAACTTTGAAGAGGTTTATCTTGAGAAACTTAATAAATATTCAAATAATTCCAACGGATTTTTCATCAGGGAATCTTCATCCACCAGTCATGAGTTAATCAATCGCGTTTGTTACATGTCCATAAACCTTCAAAGAAGCGCTTTTTACAAGCTTTAATATCTTTCATTATTTTGTCAGTGGGTTTCATTTTTGCCGGCTGTAGCGTCTCTATTATCGAATCTGCACTTCCTCATTGGATGATAAGTACGATGTCATCTGCCCCTTGGATACAAGGTATGTTAATTCGTCGCCTGCTTCCTTGAACTATTTGGGTAATAAGGTGTATTCTACTAACAGTAAATTTTATCAGATTTGGGAGTAAGAACAACGATTATATGCGTATGAGACGGGGCCTGGAGAAGTAGACTTCATCCTCACAATCAAGAAAAATTACCTATTTCACGGAGAGACATTCAGACTCGATTTTCAGGGCAAAATTAATATCATAGATATGCAATATTATGAAAAATCATAAACACCTTCCGAGTTATTTTGAAATGCTTACCCATACGATACTGAAAACGAAGCAGGCTAGTTGACATCAAAAGGTATGGCGTGTTTACAGAACCTATATAGATATGTATTGAAAATCAATGATTAATGGTAGAAAATCCCGGCGATGGATGAATGCAACCGAGCACTTCATGTTTAACGGACTATTCTCGCTAAAAGAACAGCAAACATAGGCCGACAATCCTGCTGTGTTCGCTGATTGCGCCATCATTGGATCATCTTTGATTCTTTAGAAAGATACTATATCGTATAACAGCTAGTAAGCACACCTACATGGCCAAAGAGTAAACACTTTTTTAGTTCATAATAAGAAAATTTTACGTTATACGTGAAAGGCAGTTATAACAATGGTATTTTTAAACTCTATAAACTGTTCCATTTCGCCAGGTATTATCTATTTACCAATGGCTGGAATGGCGGTACCGTGCGGTATTCTTGCAGGATTCGCTGGGAAGGCCATCCCGAGGTTTGAAATTCTTTAAAATTTATTTTCCTGTCTAGGCTAAACGTCTCTATTGTAATCGGTGGAGCAGATCCTGCTCAACAAGAGCTTCCTGCATATGGGTCAAGGATTACTTCTTAAACATATCTCACCAAGACAGTACAAATGCCCCTTCTCGGTTTATTTCTAGCCCCTTCATACAATTTACAAGAAAAATATTTGTTCTAATGCATCAAACATTTGTTCTAATGCATCAAAGACTTATGCCATGGCCTGTAGTGAGTTAAAATGGCTTTATCCCATAAGCTATCCACATAGTATCTTGTGTGAGCTGTCTGCTGCACTTAGTAATCTACACAAGTTACCATTGACCAATCAGAGTAATGCGCTTGGTTGAATTTATGTCAATTAAAGCATTGTCACCCATTGTTAATAGAGATATGAGTATACTCCTAAATATGATTGATGCAACAGCCACTTTAGCTGAACCCACTTTGTTGTACTTTGCTTTACTGAAGTGAGCTTTATTGAACTTAGAAATAATCTTACCGAACTTGCCTGATCTTTGCTAAAACGTAAAGGCATTGCCTGGTGGCATTTTGTAGGGTTCCCATATGAAAGATCCCTTCCTAAAGATTGGATACTTTTAATAAGAACTACCTCAAGGTTTCTTCAAGTTCAGAGAATGTGATCTGAAATGGGCAAATTGCCTTAGATTCCTTTTGTTATTCTTTATAATTGGATACCTTGTTTGCCGATGAAATTTGATACCGTTGGAATGTTTAGATGTTTGTCCGTGTAGATATAGTGTAAAACTGTTCCATACTTATGGTACAGGAAAAAAGTTATGAAATATTCAAAAATAGTGATATCAGCATTATAAAGAAATACAAAACTACCTCTAATCAATTTGCCCAGATGACGTCACAGATTTCCCATCATGCACCGCGGAAGCTGAAAAGTAGCATTTCTTCAAACATTCATTTCTTCCAAATGCAAAATGCTATTGAGATGGGGTTTTACTGTCTAACACAGAAAATCTTTCTGATTGTTTTTGAAAACATCAAATTTGGTCACCATAAAATGCTTTTAACATGCGAAAATTACTACTTCTTGCTTAGCGTTGATTACTATTTAGTGGAACTAGTATGTTAATTAGGTTTTGTATTTTGGTTTGGCATAATAAAGTGTTTGATATATTTACAATGGCTTACGTGTTTCTTTATTTCAGATGGGGCATGGTGTTGGTCGGTAACTTATGTATTGGATCTTCTCTTGTTGCGGTAAGAATTAATATCTACTAAAATATTTTAAAGGATCACATTTGGCCTGCTGTTGTGCACCAGACCGAATTTAGAAATACAATTGTGGTTGACACTGAATTATGTGACTTATCTTGGACTAATATGGTACAAGTCAATTGCGACACTGTTCATTACTAGATGTTTTCAATTCATAGTAACATTAAACATATCATTGTACAGTTGTAAGATAGGGTCCCTTACTTTGGGTCAGAGACAACAGCATTAGTTGCCATTTTCATCCTATCATTTACAAAATCCCTGGATCACTCCTGCTCGACTGTGCCTCATCCCTTCCCTATTTCTATATTTTGTATATATATATATATATATATATATATGAAAAGTATACTGCAAAACACAACAAGAAACACAACTTTTGCTGCTCCACTTTAATACAAAACAAGACGT
>WURT03180911.1:0-10256 GCA_009936505.3 Holothuria glaberrima | reverse complement strand
GGGCCGTTAAACCTCATCTAACTAACTAACTAACTAACTAACTAACTAACTAACTAACTAACTAACTAACTAACTAAATTTAACTTTCCACGTCTACTTTTCTTTTGTCTTCGCAACGAAATCCGACATTGCTAGGCCGTTATATTAGCTTCCACCATCGTTACAAGATTTCTTGTAGAACCTCTTCAGTTGAAGAATCTCAGGGGCCCTCGACTTGAGGGGGAGACATCGTGGAACTCATGGGGGCGACTTTGTCGAGGGGCGACTCTGTTAGGGGCAAGCTTGTGAGGGGCGACTGTGCTTTTGGAAAACTTGACTGGCAACCAAGCTATATATGAATTTACGGCGATTCACCCTTTCAGCCCCTGCTTATCTCATAGTCAAACCACTGAATCAAGAAGCGTTGGTCATAATGATTTGAATTGCTTCCTTTCATAAATGCTTGTCAAAGAAACTCACCTATAAAGGTCACTTCGAATAACACGTCTAACTTTGAACGAACAATACTAATTCTATAATAGCATACCGTCTATGATTAATTTGGCGTATTTATGGTTGTCAGGTTTTAGCAAGTGCGCAGTATCTTCCGCTCCCTGTTGGTGAGCCTCACTTTACGTCCCAGGGTAGATCTTTCTGGAATAGCAGCCCTGGTATATCTTTAAAATTGTTTCGTTTCAATTGCTAAAGAAACATTATTCATTTATCAATTTGTGATATTTCAAAACGTAGGCTATGAGGTCGTACAGGACTATTGAACTTTTCTGACTTTATACTTTGTCAACTAAGATCTCCTTTTCCATAAGCGAATACTGTAATTTTGAGGGCCTCCTTCGCCCGGGTAATTTTGTTTTGAACATCTGAATTCACTTCATACAAGGACACGTACCCTTCAAACTGCCTCGAAGGGGGGGGGGGAGTCTCGGGAAAACTTGAAATTTACACGGACAACAGTTTTAAGATCGTCTCAAAAAAGAAAGTGGTGCCAAAAAAGGGGGCTGGACCCGGGAAAGCTACCCTCTGGATCCCCGCTTGTAAACGCTTCTTAAAAAGTCTGTGAAAGAAAGAAATAATGAGGACAAGATCTAGGAATGTGTCTGCGAAGAAGCCTTAAAATCTGCTCTAAAAAGCATAATGTACACCTAGGACAAAAGTGCTGGAGAGGAATGTCCCATACTGTATTGACCATCATAGGAAGCTATATGCTCTTCATTTAGTTATAGTATAAATACAGTGTGAAAACATCCAAAATTCAGGTTCATTCGTCAGCGCTAATAACCCGCACAAATGCATGTCTGCGGCGGGGGTCCGGGTACTTCCCCAAACAGATCATAAGTGGAAAAAGGGAAAACTTATATGGGATCTTCTAGCTTCTGAAGGCCTTTAAAACATAGAAAGGACGTGAAAATATTTATCATTTTTCAAGTGGTCCAACTTTGATTTATGGTTCAGAAGAAATCTGCATGGTGTAGGGGTGGCTTTGTCCCCCTTGCCCCCCCCCCCACGCAGGCCACGGCCCTGAGCTGAGGTGAAAACTAATTTGCTTCGATAAGCAATTATTCTGGAGGAACACAGGCCTACATTAGTTACTGATGCTCATTCTTGCTATCTTGTCATTTTTGTCATGATGGGGCGAAAGAAATTAGTTACATTTTCCCTTTTGCTTAAGTAACAAAACATGGGCTGCAACGTGACTGAGATACATGTATTGATATTTTACAAGTGGTCAAAACAATCATTTACACATCAATCACTAAAGTTACGGTATGTATGTTTTCAAGGATATGGTGCTACTTCCCATAGCTTTTCTTTACATGAAGGAATAATATCGGAAAATGTTTGAAATATAGTGTTCAACGAATCATTTTAGGCGAAAAGTGTAGGCAAAGTCTTTAGATGGTCATATAACACCATAATCCAGTTTCACGAAATACAAAGACTTGTAACATCTTGCGCGATTTTACTGTAATGAATATTACCCGTAGGTTATATATATTTTATACGACATCAGCATGTGGGTAGACGGACGACACAGGGGGTAGGGTTGCAGGCAGCCTCGGAGTTCGAGCAGAAAGCTTCTGTCGGACAGGTTTTTCGAAAAAATTGGGTAATTTTCTCGAATAATAAAGGTTTTTCTCAAGCAAAACGGCTCAGCCCCCTTTGATACAATGTCAAGCTCGCCCATTTACATGCGGATAGAGGATAGACATAATGACCTCCATGGCGTTCCATACACGCGCCATCGGCTTTCCACCATTAACATAACTTTAATTTTTACAGACAGCAAATGATAAACTGTGACAGCATACATTTGTTTATCTTCCTACGCTTGCGAATACACCTAAGATCACTTGGGCCATGAGGGAACTGAACAAACATTTTGGGCCAAATTTTTACCCCATTTGGGTGTCTCTTTGATTCAGTAATTTATATCGGTTCCTCCTGCCAGTGACCCAATTTTGGGTAAAACTGGCCCAAGTGTTTTTACCGTGTAGGTGACAAGCAAAGTGGGTACTGTTTCAAAGGGCCACTGTGAAAAATGGAGATTGCAAACTTTCGCTTAAATAGTGTCGCAGAAAATACCATTGAGCTTTTGCAGGCCTAGTGCTATAGGGCCCGCGATTAACTTAATCATGGCGTGCAGCGGCGTAGCAAGATCCTCTGGGCCCATGGACGAGAGACAGCGAGGGCCCCCCAAATCAATGGTATCATAAACCCATTGTCCTAAGACGCTTCCAATCTGCATGGGGAGGTACGGGATAAGAGTGAGACTGGGGAGGTGATATTACCGCCCTGGTGAGACCTTGCACGCACCAGATCCGGGGTCAATCCCGTATCCGATTCTTGCCTGGTTGCAATTGTTGATAATTTTGTGGGTCCTTTCAGGTCTGTACTGGGTAGTTGTACGGTAGACAGAGTTAAGATTTTTTGAGAATTTTTTGCGATTTTAGTTGGGGCCCCCTGAACCCTCGGGTCAGACGGACATGTATTGCTACTGCACCTATTTTGGCTGCACTCGGTTAGACTGTGCAACTTACAAAGAGGTAAATGTTCGAAAACTGCTGCGAAGGCTGTAATGTTAGACCTGACTTACTATGTATGACTAAAGCTGCTCTCACATACAAGCCCCGAGCTAGCCGAGTGTCCCGAGTTTAACTCGATTTTAACTCCGGGCCAGCTCGGTACCAAAATGTCCCCGAGTGTGCCCGAGAAGAAAACAGCCCTTGTTTAGCCCGAGCCAGTCCGGATGAAGGAGGGGCAAACTAGGAGTACCCCGAGTGCAGGACGTGCTCACCCCGAGTTGTACCACGAGTACCCTGAGTTCAACCCGAGCAAAGCCAGAGCGGTCCCCGAGTGCACCCCGATTTTCCCGAGTGCACACCAAGTACAGCAAGCAAGCCCAGACCTAGCCCCAAGTGAGCCCAAAATTCACCTGGGCTTGACCCATTTGTATATGATGACATACCACTTGTTTTGGAGGGAAGAATCATTTCATAATGGAAGGCCTCATCATGCATGTGCCAACAACGGACTGCAACAACGGACTGTACTGAATGCCGCCGACGCCGACGCCGGAGAACAAGACGTGCTTGTTGGAGCAGATCTTGGCTGCTACGTCGACCCGAATATGGTCAATATGAGAAATTGATGGGTGAACTGTCAAGGGAAGACTCAACCGACTTAAGTAATTTTCTACCTGTCGATCAGAACTTATTCCAAGAACTCCTGGACCGGGTTGGACCACGTATCAAGGAGAAAGACACCACGTATTGACCGGCCCTGAGTGTAGGATTGAGACTGGTGTTTACCCTGCGTTACTTGGCAATTGGGGATTCGCACATGTTTTTGCAGTACGGTTTTAGGGTGGCCAATCATACCATTGCTGGTATTATACCTGCCGTGGGAAGCAATCATCGCTGAATATGCGGACGTGGTGATGCGCTGCCTTCGCACAGCAGACCAGTGGAAGGCTGTCAGTGACCAGTTGCTTCTTGGTGGAATTTCTTCAACACCAGGGGGCCCTTGACGGGAAACATATTTACATAAAATGTCCGTCCAACAGTGTCTCAGTCTATTATAACTACAGAGGTACCTTTTCAATTATCCTGTTGGAACTGGTGGATACCGATTACAAGTTATTATTTGTGGACGTCGGCCCCAATGGCAGGTAAGACGCCAGCGTACATTTTTAACTTTTTTGACACGTTACTTCATCACAACATGTGCTAATATCTCACAAAGAGGCATATATTGAAAAAATATATCTGTGTTTTACTTTACATTACTTTCAGTAGGAACAGATGTAAGATGTATCACATTAGACTAGGTCGAGGCGCCTTCGGTACGTTTAAACTATACTAAATTTACCATTATCTGAATTTGTAAATACATGTATATGTGACCATTTGAGACATATGTTCTTAAAACACATGAATTTTGCCACAAATTGTTACAATTATTTTATGGCTTTGTAGATGTTCAGATGCAGAGATTTTTGTTGAAAGTAACTATAGGATGCATTTGATGCGGATACACTGGGACTGCCTGCAGACGAACCATTTCCTGGGGATAATGTACCCATCCAATACCATATTATTTTGGGCGATGATGCATTTCCGGGACACATTTCGTATCCCCCGAGCGCGCCCGAGAACCCCGAGTACTCCGAGTGATACCCGAAGACCCCGAGCCCGAGAGCTACGAGCGAGCTCCGGGCGACTACCAACGAACCCCGCCTGCACCCTGTTTTGCAACTCGGGGCCAAGACCCCGAATAACCCCGATTGTTCTGTGCATGCTCAAAACACCCGGGGCCATGCTAGGAGTTGTCAGGAGTTACCACTGTACCAAGAGCTACCGGAGTGCTCCCAGAGATCGCCCAGAGTGCTTCCCGTGTGTCCCCCCGCCCCCGGAACCCCGTTTTGCCCGGAGCGCTCACTCGGGGCGCACACGGCTAGCTCGGGGCTTATATGTGACAGCAGCTTTAGACTCGTACACACTATTTTTCATCATAATAAATTTAGGTCGAAATTCCATTTACCCAAGGGATTGTGGGAAATGTGCCATGTGAGTTTAACTCTGTGGGCACACTTGGATGTACCAAAATAAACCGAACGTACTTATATAATATTGACGGATTTCAGGACTAAATTTTAGACCAAGGCAATCTCTATCATCTAATTCAAGGCATTGACAGCAACTGTATTTATAATTGCATTCGATCTATCAAGGATAACATCTTACAACATACACCCATCATATGTGATTAGCCTAAGCCAATTCTATGCGGCGGTGCAGAAATAGGAAAGGGCGGGAAAAGATTTCCCTGTTTAATATTTGAGGGCCTTGAACCCGTTCAAATGAAACATTCTGAAAAGTAATGGTCAGCCTGGCGTGAAGGGAGTGCTTATGCCGCCTTCGATTGAGGTCGTAAAGTGGTGAAGTAACCGCGTCTTCTTCTGCAGCACAGATAGCTCAACATTTTGTCTGCTACTCCGATCTGCAGAAAAAAGAGGCGGTGAATTCACCACTTAACGACCTCAATGGAAGGCGGCATTATACTTTTCGTCTTTCCATTTACCTCTCGTGGGTAAGGGAACAACCGAAGAAAGCACGCCCCTCGATGTAGGGTTACCCTGACTATCTTTACTCGGGAACAACTACTTTCAGATTTGGTTATCGATGAAAACACACGTCTGGCGACCAAACTAATTTACAACTTGAAATATTTGGTCTGCAAAATCGCTTTTTTTTCTGGGTGTTGGTCGCCTCTTTTTCCATTATTGCACCAACTGCCCGTCAACTACTGCAGTTAGTTTCCTTTTCTTCTGTAAGGTCTGAAAATCTACTAGTCGCTAAACTATATTTGCTTTCATATCGGTTTAGCGACTTGTGTCAGAAAGAAATGGAAGAAAAATATTACTTACTATTAGAAAGATTCTTTTTCGTCCTTCCCCATAAACTGACTACGGAGCTCGACAGCGCACTCAGCCCGCTGAAACTGGGCGGCCGGTTATGGTCCCTTGCTTCTTGTATTCTATGGGCGACCCGTCGGTTGGTGGGGTTACGCTGGTAGTGCGTATGACCACCAACTGGTACGAGCTGCATAGGGACGTTTGTGGAGAAGGTAAGTCCAGTCAAATACCAAGATTTTATAAATTTCTGGAAAAGTCATTTGCGGTATATACAATCCAGTCACAATTTGTCCAATGGGCGGATAATTTTAGGTGGGCCTGCACAGTAATGTGGAAAGCAACGTGAATAATTCCTTCAATGTTTATTTTTCTGCACTAGTCCTCCTGTTTGAGGCTGATGTTAATGACTGCCAATCAGTTCCTAGATAAAGAATACGCTGCAACCTTTTTGTTGACCAAACACAATGAAAATATTTTCTCTCGATACATCCCGACTACGTGCAAGTTGGCATTGGCTTTTGCTTTGTACAAAGGCGCATGCTATTCTTAGCAATCCCTAGCGGACACGTCAAATTGATGACCTATTTCCGTCACTTCAAGGTGAAAGAAGAAAACGGCTGGAAAAGGAGGCTTTCTCATTATGCGTCATTTACTCCTGAGTACCACAGACGGTGTTGATGGCAACGTCTAGGGCAAGTAGGCAGGCTAATATGTGTGTCCCTGTTTTATGCTGGAGCGGACTAACTGTGTCACATATTATGTTTTCGTATCGAAATAACCATGGCTACCGGGTGGCAAAATTTTTAAACGAAATACAGTATCTTTATATTCACTTAGTGGTTCAGTAACGCATAGAGATAAGCCACATCGTACTAGTCAAAAGGCATTATAGAGCTCTACTAAAAGTGACGAAAGGGTGGGAAGTATAGAAAAGGATGAAAATGTTCGGACACCATTGGTGGGACCAGTTTGCAAGTGGTGGCAAATAGGGCTGTGGGGGTGGGGGGAAATCATCGTGAGTAATAGGCTTGGAATGTATAACGGCGCCGAGGCGCAGTGGGAGGAAGCCGCATTCCTACATGGGCATGAAGTTCAGGTACCCTCCTCAAAGCCACTGGTCGGGTCCAGGGACAACAACAGGGTACAAGGGGCAAAACCCCGGTAGCTCTGGACTATTTTTAAAATAAGGGCCTTAGACTGAAACATTCAATAAACTTCAAAGGTTGTTTGATGTGCGTTTTAGAACAATCACGATATGAACACTACAGCATTTCGAGTTGATAAAATTGGGGATTGTGAATGGAGAAGGAATGATAGTAGGGGTGCATGGGGCATCTAAAATGTAACATCAGTCGCCCTAACGGATAAAACCTTTGCCTTCCTCCAAATCCTGAGTGCGCCTCCTAATTATAAGGAGAGAAGAGGAGACATAGGGACACCCAGCTCTGGTATACCAGGATCGGTCTATAAAGCCTTTGTTACATTCACTGGATGCTATTTCTTCACTCGAACTTAAAAATGAAGTGTTATAAGTCTCATCCTGAGCGCTTTGCGACTAACCGATTTGTGAGTGTCTGTTTGTTTATTGCTGTGATTATCTACAATCGGGATCAATTGAAATTAAATTGATTGTTTTATGGACCGCACTCCTATACAGTCTCAAACTACACAATACCCCGCAGAGCGGATTCGGTTCGCTGAACCCTTCGTTAAGGCTTTCCAAACATATCTGAACAAGGAATATACAGTACAGCCTGCTACCAGTGCTGCAGTCGAGTCCCCACCTTCCGAGTCCGAGTCGGAAGTCACTGGTATTCGAGTTCAAGACCGAGTCCGAGTCACAAGTTCCGATCCCCCCTATGGAAGTGTACACTAAGAACAGGGATTTACAAATTATCAAGTTTTACACTGCGTTTTATACAATGAAGTTGTGTTTTATGATATAGGTCCTGGGTCTGCAGAGCAGTGATCATCAGTTGAGTGCTCATTCAATGTCATTTACAGAAAACTACTGTTCAGTTTTATTAATTTTTGGTTGGCTTTCACAAAAACATATAATCATTAAGAACGAAGAGAGAAACCTATGTAGGGGTTGTAGGCCGTATCGGGAATAACATATATTGTATCGAAACTACCTTCACTACCCAATGAAATAGCCAAACTTTGCTTCGCGAGTCGCTCACCGCAGACCGTACCGTTTGGCACACACAAGTGAACAACAACTAGGTTTTGCGATATGAAATTTACATCTACATAGCCTAACCTGTGTTCTCTACATACATTTTTCTTGGTAAGTTGGACAAAACTTGTGCTATCTAGCTATGTGAAATGGAAATGTTGATTAAACTGGAGTGACTCCTCAGCGCACATAGCGCGCCAAAATTTAGGTTCTTGTTACAGAAATTGAGAGCAAAAAACCGGCCGGTAAACCGTCGTGGGGTCTACTCGCCGTCGGAGACTGCATACTTTAACCCTATCGACTAACACTCTCCGACAAAGCTGTAAAAAAATCTGACAGGGGCAGCCTTCCCCGAAGGGGGCATGGCCCCCTGCTACCCACCTGGCTCCACCCCTGAATAGATGTGTGATCATGCGCATATCCGTAAACAGCTTGAGCAAGTTGCAATATTTTTAAGTATCTAGAGTGTGAACATAGCTTGCAAGCAACAACTAACTATGGGCAAGCCCTGTCGCACTCCTTTCAGGGCAGTAGCCAGAGAGCCCCATGAGATGCGAAATTGTTTGGAACGAGAAATATACTAAAATGTATTAAGGCAATAGCAACTTTAAATTTTCGGGATGGAAAAAAATTTCAGGGGAGTTCCAGCTCCTGCCTCCCGTAACTACGGACCCGGAAGTGGCTTCATTAGGTTGCAGGCTTGCAGTGCTCTCAATAAGTAACGGGCACTCTCAATGAATAGCAAAGATTCGCATGCCGTTGGTCGTTGGCCGTTGTTAGCAACCAACTACCAGCAAGCTCTGTCGCACTCTGCAAAATCCCTCCAGGCCAGTAGCCTGAGAGCCTTCAGGAGAGATGAAATATTTTGGGAACGAGACGTACTAAAATGTATTAGGGCAATAGCAACTTTTAATTTTCTAGATGGCGAATTTTTTCAGGGGGTTCCAGGCTCCTGTAACTACTGACCGGAAGTGGTTCCCTAGGCCCACTTACAGCTCTCTCAATAAGAAACGAGCACCCTCTATAAATGACAAACACTCGCATGCCATCGCTTGCAAAGTGGGTAGCCGGCTTTAATGTTGTCTTTTGGTATGCTTGCAATTTAGCAGGAAATGAACGCCAACGAGTTCCCGCCAGTTTAGTATTTTTTGATTGGCACGAACATCAACTGTCAACACGAACAACACATTGGCACTAAGAAGAATGATCATGTGCTTGCCAAAGCTGATTCTAGAAATAAATGTTAAATTGAAAGTGAAGGGACAAACACTGAATATGAATAAAAGATAGATAAAAGACTTACATGGTCAGAGAAGAAGGGTTTATTGTTTACCAACCACAATTAAATTACCTCATTCTTTTAACTAGAAGTTTGACTAAGGTTAAAGCAAATTTAAAGTCAATTGATTAAATTCTAATCATAATATATATATATATATATATATATATATTTATATATACAGTGAAAAAACTGTGAAGCTGGAAAATCTGGCTGAGGTGAAAAGAAGTTGACTCCACCGGGATTTGAACTCGGGACCTCCCGCTTGCTAGTGCGGACACTCTTTTTTTCTTTTTTATTTGGGAGGCGAGCCCACTGGCCCACGCATTAGATCATACTATTTACAATACCAACAATATTTATAATATGTAAGAAAGTTTTTAATCCTATAGTACTCACAGAGCTTTTAATAAATTGTTCACTACAACGTTAAGAAACTGAATATTACCTTGTAAATTAGTAAAACAGTAGTTTTCTTTTATTTTTGATAGCTGTTTGCCTTCGAGTTGACTGAGCATGACCACAAGTGTGTTGCAACACAGCACAGCAAACACAGCTAGAAAACAAAGTATTTAAAACAGACAATAGCAGACAACTTGTATGTCTGAATGAATGCCATCCAACACCTGTAAGTTTTTAAAATAATAACAACAGCACAGTGAGATAAAATGATACAATTAGCCCTTATCAAAGATAAAGCGATAGTTAAAATCGGGCTGATCATCAAATTCAATTAGTTTCGATTTTTCCGAAAATAGACCAAAACATAGATAATTTCATTCTACATTTGAAGTAGTGATATAGGTATTTAATCTTCTTCTTCTTCTTCTTCTTCTTCTTCTTCTTCTTCTTCTTCTTCTTCTTCTTCTTCTTCTTCTTCTTCTTCT
>WURT03180900.1:0-10256 GCA_009936505.3 Holothuria glaberrima | reverse complement strand
ATACATATATACATGTGTGTATGTTCTGTATAAACCGTCTACTGATGACGTCACACGGAGATTTTCATAGTTAAACCGCTGGAAAAAAAATTATGCAATAAACGTTTCTTATTGTATTAATAAGGAGTTAATGATCTCATAGAAAATTGAAATAAAGAGTTGCTTGATTAATAGAGCCATCGGAATCAGGGGCTAGAAACCTCCACCCCACCAAATCATTTTCAGTTGGAAGATTTTACTGTCTAAAAACGACCAAAATTACTTGAAAACATGTCAAACTTCTGTATTGCAATGAGTCAGCCCTCAATCTAGGGAACTTCCGACCGTACTACAATAAGAGGCGTGTGTGTGTGCTTTTCTGTCAATATAGTTCAATAAACGTACGGCTCATGATCGACAACCGGATCAGCCTGTGTCTAGTGCAAATAACTTGACCTCGCTGACCTACGAATAACCCCATGCTTCTACATCTGTTTTGAGGAGATTGGTCGCTCGTTTTTATAAATTGCTCTGTCAGTGAATAGACTGTCATAAAATCTAACTAATCCACTTCATTAAGCAATCATGTTTCAATTTTGCCGAGCAATAATTCCAAGAGAGTACCATTATTTGTCTAAATTTTATTCACTTAGCCTAAAGTACTTTTTCTTGCACGCATGCTCAATTGGTTGAAAACATTGAATATTCATATAACTATAATATCATTCCTACAGATGAGTATGTTCTTTTCTAGCTTAGTTTTTGGATGTTGGTATGCTTTCTTACTTTTCAATAATTTCATTTTGTTTTTCCGTCCATAACATATATTTTTGTCAGCTTTGAACAGTCTTCAATGAAGATTCTATTCTGTAGAAAGTGTTTGTGCAAAAACTTTTTTTTTATTTGTGATAAAGGAATTGAAAGAAACACTTATTGTGAAATTGCGTAGTTCTTGAGATATTCTGGAGATTCTATATCGCAACCTAAAATGAAGGAGTGATGATATCGCCTACTCTTGATGGGAAATGTTTTCTTTTCTTTGATTTAAAATAGATAAGGATATGAGTTTCCCATTGGAATGTCAGAGAGTTTGCAAAATTCCCATGGGTCTCATGTATTTTCATTAGAAAAGTATGAGTATGGAGGAGAAATGGCTGTACAGATTAATGGAATACTAAACAGTGTTGATTAGTGACAGTGTTATCAAGTGAGATGATGATCCTACGTGTGCTTGCCACAAGTTCACTTTGAGCTCAACACTAAATTATCGGCTCATTTATCGAGAACATCAAAAACTGACCGTAAATTGCCCAAAATGCTTTGATAAAGTTCTCGTAAAACATATCAAAATCTAATTTTAACGTTAAACCTTTCTCTTTTTTTTAAGTTTTATTACTTTTGGTCAATTATTTTTTCATCGGTATTTTTGTTTATGTGTGAAAACGAATAGGTGAATCGATTATTTGTTATCATAGAAACAGACATAAGCGCAATTAAACCTTTATGTCCCGTCTTTTACCTGCTGTTTACCCCCCTGAGCGGACTCTGTTTGCTCAGCTTCTCTGCTTCCCAAAGGATATGACTGACAAGGAATATGCCGTACAGTCTGCTATGAAAGCAAAATGCAGTACCGAATGACCTAACGCTAATCCTTGGGGTTATGGAATAAGACAGATGCGAGGATGTAAACGTCTGCACTTGTTAGACATTTATTTTGGGAAGGATGTGAACCGCCGAAAGGGCCAGCTACCGTATATATGAAAAGACAATGGGTTTTAGACTGAAATGAGTCACAGGAAAAGGTCTAGTAGCCCGGAATTAATAGGTTTCAAAGAATTTAAAGAAAAGAAAAAGTGATGTCAATAAACTTAGTGAGATTATTTAGCTATTCCACAGAGAGGAGTTTTACTATCCCCAATTAATCTAAATATTTATAGTTATGATAGATTCCTGCAGTGGATTTAATGTGCGTGCGACTTAAATCCAAATTTACTCTGGCACGTACTATGAGCTTGCCATGAAAACTTCCTTAAACTGATCCATTTCTTATCAACATTTGAAGAATACGCTTTCAGTGTCTTCAAGATTGGTCATCATCACCTTCAATACATTGCAAATGATTTGGAGCAATCAGAATCTACAACTGGAAACTGCACTTCGGACTGACATTAACCAAAGTTTTAATTCAAATTTTGCCTTCTATAGGAGCAAAGCCCACCCAGGTCAATCACAAGTCATTTTTTATAAAGTTCAACACAAATCAAATCAAAAGCATCTCGCACAGGCAGGGGCGTAAATACGGGGGGGGGTGACACCCCCAGTGAAAATCAATATTCGGTTTCTGAGCCCCAAAAAGTGGGTTCTCAAATCCAGTTCGTTCAGTGTGCCTTTGTAACAGTAGACCAGACATGAATAACATTTGAAGTGCAAAAAAGCAAAAACAAAGTCTTTGAAAATTCGGATCGTACAAGTACAACTATGTCGATGGGAGTCGGTCTACAAGAAATGTGGTTGGTCCCAAAATAGTTCACACCCCCCCCCCAGGAATTCATGTATATTCACCCCCTGGCGCAGGTAGAAATTAAGTCACATTTTTATTATAAATTTTGTTCTAACAAGTTTACATGTAACAGAAATACTTATATCTGACACACAAACAAAAAAGTCCAATTTTCCCATTCTTTGTTAAAAGAATTGAATATTAAATGAAGTTCCATATTTCTGAATGGAATAGTACTTTAAAGTAAATAAATGCCTCTACTGTCGGTTCCACGAACATGTACAAACATGTATTTATTCATATAAAGAAAACACTTTGCTATTAGAATAATTCAATTCAATGACTTAGCAAAGTCTATACCTAACAGAGTAGTTTTAGCATTCAGTTCAAAAATCAAATATATCTGTAGCCTTAGTTGTTCTCTTCAAATCATTCAAAAAATTAAAGGAAATGGGGCAATAAAAAGTTAGTTGCGGATAGTTTCATTGACCTTACAAAAGGAACACATGTCATTATCCCTAAGGCCAATTCTCTCGAGATAATCATTGCAACGAAGATTACGAAACGTGATCCTGTACTGCAGGCATTGCAATTTTGTTTGTATCACTTTGTCGTGATAAAAGACCAAAATTTATATTCTCGAACGATTTAATTGAATTAATATTCAATTCTTCGTTCCACCTTGAACGTGCATTACTGTCATCAGGTCATATGAATACTCTTTTGAAAGGAATTCATAAAAGGCTTTGAATTCTGGTTTAAAAGAAAAAATATCGTATAGGACATTGGGTAATAAGTGACAAAGAAATAAAGTCACAAATTTGTCCACATGTAATAAGCAATCAAGAGTCAACTGACGGTCTGTCGCAAATTTGCATTTCGAACTTAATGAAAGACAAATACAAGCGACATCTTCAAGAAAAATTTCTAAACTTGTGTTTTCTTTTATTTCGTGTAAGTCTGTAATAGTCCTCACGTTTGGGGATTTCCCACCATTTTTTTAAACGCCAAACACTCTTTACATACTTTAAAAATGAGCTGCACAACAGGTACAATGTTGAAGACGGTTCTTTATCTGTTTATTCTTCTCAGAAAATACTGAAAAATTTAAAGATGTGGATGAACAATTAGTTTTGCTGATGTTGCTAGTTTGTGAAAATCATGACTTATGGTTAGAGTACAACATGTCACACTCAAAGTTTGCTTTTGCCTTGCCATATATGTAATAGTCTCTCAGCGAGCATGTTGTCATACTGGGAGCATAAAGAAATAGATACAGTGAAGATGCCTTATTTCAGAAGTATAAAATCAATATTTCAGAAGTTTACATTGCTTATATTTTCAAATGTTGCTCTGAAAAACCAGCGGGTGTGGGTAGCTGAGTGCAATAGCTTTAAACCAAATCTGGCAGTTTTGCCGGAAAGAAATAAACAGGATCTACTAAACATAAGCAAACTGTTGCGTTTCAAATTTATTTAGATTGGATAGCATATTGTTATCATTGGGGCTGTCACCATACAGCAGAATAGCACGGCGAGTATCGCTGCCGAAAGTATCGCGATACATCGTAGTATCGTGAAATTACCCAACAGAATTGAACCTGTGAATGTATTCAATTTAGACACTTGATACATTTTAAACTCTTAACTGTTTGATTGTTTTTGTAACTATTCCGTCTATATTAGCAACATGACATGAAAATGAAAACATGAAAAATTGCAATAAATGTTCATGAATATCGTTAAAAACACAATGCATTCGTTTGCTTCTACTTTCTTCTCCCTTTTTGATATCGCGATACCTAAAGGATGTCCAGTATAGTATAGCGGGGAAACTAGTACCGCGAGTATCGCGATTATCGATGAATCATGAGAGCCCTAATAATCATACTTTGCCCTGTGAAGTCTCATGATGAATTCTCCATGAATAACGCACGTTGTATGGGGGACTACGAGCAGGGACAGCAAGGGCCCTCATAACAAAGTGGCATGCACAGTCGAGGGATGTTTGCTCTTATTCACCCAAACAGACTGTTAATTATCAGGGCGCTTTACACAACTTACCTTACACAGGTTAGTCCAGAATCAACGTCTGACGACCGAAGCACAATCGTGATATTTTGGTGAGTTCCTCAATTCATCAATGGACTTTGTTCCATAAAAAGATAAATTCGCTCGAAGAGCTTATGACTATTTCGGTGGTAAGAAGCCATTTTTGGCAAGTCCAAGTCAAGCCATAAGCCATTTTAACAAATTCCAAGTCAAGACGCACTTTGCAAGGATTTGCAAGTCAAGTCATAAATCACAAAAACAACGACTCGAGTTCGACTCAAATCCAAACAGCATGACTCGAATCTGCAACTTTGTTTAGCTTCTCTTTTTTTCGCTTTGAAAGTAGAGAATCAATCTCACATATTGTGTCACCATTTTGTAGCGCCAACTCTTACATAATCGAAGAATGGGTAAAAAGTATTTCATTTCATTTATTGTTTCATTTCACAACAATAATCATACTTCCAAGAACAATTAATGGGGCATAATGTAAGCGAAATATGTCGTGAAAAGGGAAGTGTGCTAAAAAAAACCTGGAGGGCTTGGCGAGAACACACTCCCCCGGAAATCATAAAACCAAAATTATTGCGTTAAGTAAACTTTAAAAGTTACAAAAAAGTACACTTATGCCTAACTAGATCACAATAACAATCCCACCACTCCCCCACCCCCATTTTCACAACCTCCCCCCCCCTATACCATAAGAAGCATCAAGCTGCTAGAGCGGATACTTAGTAGGTTTATCATTTAACGCCGTAAGACATTTCTGACAGATTTTACTGAAGGTTTGCAATTTAAATTAATTTGACTTGATTGGCTGCTCCATACTTTCACAACGCGATATCGCATGCTGTATCGAGTGAGGTTTGTCCAGTACACAAGTCGAAGGACTGACGTTTTTCTAGTGCTGTATGAGTGAAATGAACAGTTTTTCTCGAAGAAACCGTAAAAAGATAATGATAAGTAAATGTTGAAATACTTAGCCTAATAATGTCGCTTAGTTTTAGTAGGTTCAATGATTTCAAGAAGTCGTTGGTATAATCACGAGGGCCAGCAGAACATATGCGACGAAATATTGCTTCAGCGTGAAACGTTTTACTGTCTGTTCCTTTAGTCTTCAGGAAATGCGATTGAGAATACATCTTTCTTAAAGTTTCGAAAAGTACCAAAATGTTATCGCTATATATTTAACACTTGATGAGCACAGCCCATCGACTGACCGTCGGAGCCTAAACTGTTTCGGATGGGAGGGTGACGGTGGCACAATAAGTTAGGAAAATTTGCCCGCTTTCATAGAGGAGCATTTGATCACTTTGAAACATGCATATGCATGGTGTATATTAAGAGCCTAACTCTGATTGGCTAAAATCCTAACCCTAACTCTACCCCTAATCCTAACCCTGATTGGTCCTAACCGTCTGTGCCTCCGCCGTAGTGTTACGCTTGCTTTCATATTGGCCAAAATTTGTAAAGGGTATGTCTATAATTTGCCTTGACCGTGGCCTTGACCTGTGGTCAATAAGTAGTGGATAGTGTCAAGAGGTTTGACTATCAGCCCCCCCCCCCTCATCTGTTTAATTTGAAATCATGAATGTGCCATATTGGGTCAGCAGAAATACACGTACGTACATACATGCGTACCGTGACGTACACTCATACACTTTACACGGCGCCTAATCCGTATTTCGATTTCTTTTTATTTCTTTTCTCTCCTTGCATTTAAAAACAGCCATTTGATGAAGATTGCCAGTATTTTATTTATCATGCATGTATGTAAAAAAATGTTAAGAATATCTAACGCATGTTGAAGTATGTCTCATTGGGTTAGTTGTTGGAACTAAAAGACAGAAGGACTTCGAAACCTTCGTAAGTCCGATCCGTAACTGGATCGTTCGATTGAAGAACCTAACAAATTGACCAAAAAACATTCAGTTTCGTGTTACCTCTTGATATATTAATATTATTTTTAAGATTTGTTTCTTAGTATTTCATATTTATTTCAAAGTTAACTTGTGGATCCTTAAAATTTGAATTAACATGAACGAAAATGCCAATTTTTCTGCCTTTCATTGCTATTCGGACCTCGCATAATCCGAAATAATTTTCCAGACAGAATTAACTCATTTAATATTGTCGCCTGTATTTGTTCACGACGCAAACTTGTCAAAAGGCCGAGGTTACTAAGTGTTGAAAGGATGTTACGAATGAATGCGAATACTTGAATTATATTCAGACGCTATCGTGCTCGCAGGACAAAATATCACACATTTTTTTCATCATGACTCTGCATGTTAACGTTTACTTGCGAAATTTTTCTGGTTTAAATAAAAAATCCTCATACTGACTCTGTTGTCGCCTCTAATGTTGTGATAAATTATCTCAAGCCTCATATGCAAATAAGGCCTACAAGTCGAAGTGTTTACAGGATTTCTTGAAAGTTGAAAGCACTCAGGGTTGTTCTTCATAAACTTCATGACTGTTTCCATGACAACGTGGACATATCCCAATTTATGTTTAAAAAATATAAGGGAGATAAAAGCTCTGTATGTAGGTCTGACCGGACAGCGGTTTGAAAATTGAGGCTCTACAGCTGTAGCCTGTACAGCAGAGTCGGACAATAGAAGCAAAGAGAATGTATACACACCGCGTGCGTGTACATAAGCCCTACCAATGGAGTGTATTCCCTACCCTTAACTCATGTTAGAACCCAGTGATCCTATGCGCTGCCTCGAAAACTCTGGCAGCATCAACGACAATCATTCGGGCATATACAAGGATACTCAACTTCGATGTCTTACCCTTGATATGCTATCTGTTCGAAAATTAATATCTTTTAAGGAGAGACTATTTTTTAAAATATTATGAACTTGACGACAAGTTAACAAAATTTTAATGAATAATTTGACTGCACAGTTCCATATATTAAGGAACGTTAACTGCCTTTAGTTAATTCTAACAAAAATGTCACCCCTACCGCTTGGCTCTTCGCATGGGGACTTTGGAAAAGTATTCTAACAAATAATTCTTCAATGACAACAAAAGGAACTTATCTTAAATCTCATTTTCACCTCGCCTGTAAGGCAAACGTGTATTACTCCTGCACCTACATTGACGCACTCAAAACGAATACTCTAGTGAACGTTCGACAGAGGCACATACTCGGCACCTGCTGCGAAGGTCAATTTATACCCTTCGTCTGATGGCAGTTGGTCATAGACAGCCTTAATTAACGTGGGTTTTTTTTTCATCTTTCTTAATTTGAAGGTAATTTTAACTAACAAATGCGTTAGTCACGTTCTTCGTCAAAACATACGTGTCAAATTATATGTGCAGCACATGTTATGAAACTTTTCAGAAAAACATTAATAAATCCCCAAAAAGATTTGGAGCAAATCTATATAAAGACCTACAATTTGATCACATTTGCATTGTATTCCTTTGTTATCTTGATCCATTTTCTATTGTGAGAAACCCACATTTATAGAATAATGTCTTATTATTTTCGTAAAAATTCCTATATTAAAAGTCATTAATTTCTGAATTAAATTTGCAAATGTGGTAGTTTGAAGGGAGGAATTTTAAAGAACTACATTCAAAATTTTAACAAAGATGTTTGGCAGCAAGGGTTTACACAATGAAAACGTTAATTTCTATGTAACATTATAAAGTAATTTTGCAATGAGGACAATAGAGATTTTAGGAAATTGTTTAAAATCTCACTCCCAGCTTCAGTCCTACGGCAATGGTCATGGCGTTTTTTATCCTTCTATACTTGAAAGGCTGTAATCAATAACAACAGTCCGTAGGTCACGAGTTTTGCACGAACGGACGTGTCAAATATGTAATGTAAGCTGGTAAGACGATCTACGATTTCGGAGAAGTCTGGGTGTTAGTATTCAATATTACACAATTGATAAGGAAACATGCAGGTCTTGCTAGTTCTATGGTTTGAATAAGAAAATATACGATCAATTCCTTGTGAATTTGAAGCAAAATGTTTTTTTTTTAGAGAAGTGATATTGCGATTTTTTTTTTGAGACAGGGCAAAGACAGTCAGAGCAATGAAAGGTCGTGAAGTCAGATCAGTTGTCAATAGCTTGGATGTGCGGGGTGGGGAGGGGAAGAGTTGATAGATAAGTGCACGGATAATACAGCGTTAATTATCTTATTTTACGTACTAAGTAATAAGGGGATGAGATATTGTGCTCCGTTTACCCTTGTTGAAAAATGCAGACGCTTTCCTCTTCAAGTAACAATGAAAATATTTGGAGGGAAAATTTGCAGACTTATTACCCCTAATGAGAGATGGCACAGGAAACTAGACCACCAATGGTGCAAACTTCGACTTAGGCGGATCCAGGACGTCAAACACGAAAGGGAGGGGGTGGGCTTACTCCATAAGGGAAAATTTCGCACCTATGTGAAACAATTGTACGAAGCCTCGAAAAAAGGTGGTGGGTGGTCTAAGGAAAGAAAACTATACAAATTAATGCACTTGAATGATATTTCTGCGGGGTATCTGGCAATTAAAATAAGCTCGATATATTGTTAACAAGCTTTGGTACCGTCTAAAAAAGGTGGTGTCGAAAAGGGGGACTACAGCCGGGAAAGCCTCTTCTGGCTCTGCGTCTCATTGCAAGTGCATTTTGGATATATTTAACATATTGGAAGGTGATTGAATAACATCTGGACAAGTTTAGCACGGTGACATTTGCGGACGACCGTTCGGGACGAGACGATATATTCTCACCACAGAAATGTTCGCTTGGACAATCCACCCCAGTTATAGGCCCATATGCGAAAACTGCACTACTTGTCAACAACCATTTACTGCCCATCATTTTTATCATAAGCGTACTAGGCGGGACAGGGGGCATATGCCTCCCAATTCGGACAAAAACAGTGGATCCATTCGGGCAAATGTGACAACCAAGAAAATAAGTATGCACTTTTATTTGGGTAACTTGGTCCAAGTTCTAAATTCGGGCAAGAATTATCCCTGCCCCCCCCCCAAAATCGACCCCCGTACGCCTATAAATATCATCTTATTCGAGCTCATTTCTTAGCAAGAGAAGGGTTGACCTTTGAGTAGAGTGATTTTCAGGAAGTAGTCAGAAACCATGGGTTTAATAAAAAAATATGTGTATCTTTCGTTTATAATTCTTGATTCGATTGCGTACATTATATCCTGAACGAACAATTACACGCAAATGTAAAAATCCTCTCAATATTTAAGTTGATAGAGCATTTTAAAGCAAAGGCAATATTCGAAAGGAAATTGAATCGCAACCGGCCGGAGCAACGAAATGCTGTTCCTTCATTAGCCCCAAAGAGAGCCCCAAAGAAATGAGCAAACAGAGATCGCTCCGCGAGGTACATGGTTCGGGTTACCCTGTTCAAGCACAAGCACAAGCCAATCGTGCGCGAAATATACAGCAAAACTTAATGCCAAATGATTTCACATGGCCTTCTCCCCACGTTCTTGGTTTCAAAATGTCAAGCAAGTGTTTGCGCTAAGTAAACTCGATTCTTTTGGACGAAAAGAAGATAATTTTACTTCGGGTTTTCTTCCACATAAGTTGATAAAATGGAATGAAATTTACAGAGAAGATTACTAACAAGATTTAAAAGCAACTGAGATCAGTTAATTTTGTATTTATTTATTTATTTATTTATTTATTTATTTATTTATTTATTTATTTATTTATTTATTTATTTATTTATTT
>WURT03180867.1:0-10257 GCA_009936505.3 Holothuria glaberrima | reverse complement strand
CAAGGGTCCAAGAAGGACAGCTGTAATGTAGCACTATAATTGAATTAATCACCCAAACCCACATAGTATAGGTCTTACTTGCAAGGCTCGCCTCTTATTACAAACACACGTGGCGTTTAAAGTAAGTGTACACCAGTGCTTCCCAATCTTTTTCGGCTTATCGCCCCTTGCACCAGGGAGTTATCCTTTGCTTGCCCAAAATGGTATTGAGAAAACTCTCTCCCCTCATGCTTCAAATATAAATGAAAATAAAAGAACACCCTATGCCTATAAAATATGAGTGACAGGAAAATGAAACTACATGGTTTGAAAATGAAGGGTATTAAAATAGGTCTTTGTATGTGTGGATCAAGGAATACAAATCGATGGGGGTTCACTACGTGATGGCGAAGCCAAAATTACGATCGTCGAAGTAGTGATGACCCAATGAGCTGTAAGCGTCCTCCTCAAGAAAAAGCACCCCAATGACACTATGTAAAATGCAACTTCCTGGCATCTGTAAATCAAGTTTAGATCAAGAGTGATACGTGTTGACCTCTTTTTATCTGCACTTTATGAACACTTATTCGAGAGCACAGAGGGAAATTTTCAGTATCTTTTAAAGCTCCTGTCTATACAACAAATTGTAATTTCCAAGAGGCCCCTGCTGCACTTAGCATTTTTCCCCTCCTCATGAATAGCAAAACTGCTCAGTCATCAAAAATTCCATATTTGTGTGCAGTGGTACGGTCCACCTTGATCATACACGTATGCCTTGGTCAATGAGAGGGAATCATGGCATCCTAAACGGTGCTTCTGAAATCTTTCCTATAATATAATTTAATAGAACAGTTTTACTCGTCATGAATCTTTAACAGCAATAGCAGGCATACCTCCACTTTGTTCTTACCATTTTAAGCATACATTCATTTTAATGGGTGCCTTACATTTACACAGGTTCACGGAAAACCTATCACTACATGGAAAAAAGATTGACACGTTTATGCAGGGTAGCCACAAAGCTTAAGTTGAGTGATGCGCTGTGTTTGAGGAATACTCTTTTACTCTGAAAACGATCCGATTTCCACAAGAACTTATTTTTTATTTAACATATTGTTAATATAGCTACTAAGTGGTTAAGCTTATATGATCCCGCCATTAACTATCCTAAGAAGTTGTTGCTTGGATGTTCCTTAGAATAAACAGTATGGACAGAGTATGTTTCCTAAATCCCCCCCCCCCCCTCAAAAAAGGCCAGGTGTGACTTCTAAGTTTGGATTAAAATCTGTTATGATCTTCAACCTGATCTCCATATCTAGGGACTGCAGTCTAGCATATTGGCTTACTAATTTTTTTTATTTTGAAAATTATGACTTGTGACTTGACTTGAGCAAAAATGACTTGTGAATTGAATTGACTTGGGAACGTAAATGACTTGTGACTTGATTTGACTTGACTTGAAGATAAAAGACTTGGGACTTGACTTTAGAAAAAAATGACTTGGTTACAGCTCTGATAATTTGTTGCCTAACCTTTTGTGCCAAGTAGTTTTTATGACATACTGAAGGATTTAATGGAATCTAAATAGATTTACCGCGACCGTCGAAGGCACTCGCGTTAAAGGCTTCGCCAGCTACAACTTCCCAGGACGCAACCTCCAATGGAAATTTGTCGGCTGGCACTTTAATTGCCTACGCTCATAGCCATGTCTATGAAACCAATACCCATACAAAAACATGGCATTGATTATTTTAAATTATCACATACTCTACAACCTTCAAAATCGACACTGCCTTATTTTCACAGTTATAAAAAACTTGGTGGGACACCAAGTTGCCCCACTCGGACCATCGACAAAAATTAATCATAAAAGAATCATAGAGCAGGATGTAGGGTTCCTACATATCCTTCTATGGAAAGAACAGGCACCTGGGGAAAGTATGAGAATTTTTATGTGACGAACAATGCTGCTTTAAAACTTAAGTAAAGCAGTAGGCTACAACTAAATTTCTCAAACAACGGTATTTCTTCGGCGCTTCCGTGCGCACTCGTTTTAAATACCGGAATTGTTTCGGAATTTCTTCGTGTAGGACATCTCGCTTGCCATTGCATCGTACAACTCTTCCATTATCATTGTAACTACCAATGCCCCATAGCCGTACAAAGCTGAGGGGGAAGCTCCCTTCCCACCCCCCACTCCCCCCAAAAAAGAAGTTAAAGCAAATTTAAATTTTTTTACCATCGATCTGTGTAAACTTACCGACTCTTTAAAGATTGTTTAGATGCAAGTTGTGAGGCACGAAAAGTGTCAGTTCCGGTACGGAAATATGGGACAGGTGCTTTCCGAAAAGGGGACACGGGAAAGCGCCCCCTGCTTGAGGATAGTTTTTCACTATTTTAAGATAGTTTTCACTTTTCGAAGCGCGCTTCGCGCGAACCCATTCTGAGTACTAGATCTCCCATTCTGAAATCCATCCATCCGTCCTCCTCCTCCTCATATCCTCTGTATTATCGTAGTTAATTATGTGTATATTAACCATGGTATTATCGATCTTTTAACGCTTTACACATGGGTATCACACTTGGCCTATGTTTCCACTTGTAAAGCAAAGCAAAAGTTCACTTGAAGCCTGGGAGTCGTGTGTTTTGCCCAAGACCACCTATCCAATTATGTATCCCGAGAATGCAGATCAGTAAACAGAATTTTCCTCCTACAGGCGAAGACTGAGAAAGGTACAAAGACGTTTCTACAAGTATTTCTAGAGTAACCTTGCATGCAGGCTCGTAGACAAGGGGGCCAGGGGGCGAAGCCCCCCCCCCCCCCGAATTTTTTCGCCCCCTAGAAAGTTTCAAGTTGTCACTGACTTAATACATTTTCACATATTAGGCCACCTGAAAATTCCCCCGTCCTGGAAGCCATTTCGTCCCCAGTACCTTGTCTGGCTACGGGCCTGGTTGCATGCCATACGTATATACTACACAGCTTAGCCGTCATTGTCATTGAATGTTCGTCAAAGGGTAAAGATAATGTCATAGCGCCACTACATTTTATTTAACTCGCCCTCAACAGTTGGGTAACAAACGTCTCGTAAATTTCAATTGCGCCAGCAGTACCAAAGACCTAAAATAGATACATTCAGTAAAGGACAACAATTATTAACCTATACACTCAGGTTAAAGTAGGCGGTATTTGACAGCAAAGTGCATTTTACTAAACTACCCACTTAAAAAGAGACCAACAAGTTAATTATTGATATGAGCAGTTTATTTTGTTTCCTCCAGTAAACAGTAATGCTTATTTTAATCAATTTGTGCTTTAAGTCAATTGCTATCCTAAATGAAAAATAGGGTAACTTTGTGTGCGGTATTTGATCATAGTGAACATTATTTGACATAGCCTTGGTAAAATTTGACCATGTTGGGTGCATTACGACCTAGTTCGGGCTAAATTCGACCACATTGATTGGTAAACGACCAAGTAGGTACGTTTTATTCGACCATGTCCGCGTTTGATTCGACCAGACCTAGCAGTTTTCGATTTGATTCTTTGAGGAGTTTTCGATCTCAGGCATAAAAAATTTGATGATATGCACCATTTTCATATGAAACTGGGAGTTTGTGTAATGAACTATTTGAAGGTTTCGTTGGTCATTTCAATAGTCTTAAAACGAAAGAAACTTTCTATGATATTACAAAAAATTTTAAAAGACTAAACCAGTCGAAATCTACCTCACTGACTAAACACTGACTGGTAGTTTTCGACCCTAGGTCGGTCGTATTTAACCTTCCTTCATTAACTGTATAGGTCATAATTCGACCATTCGTTCATGTCAATATCAATGTTGCACTAGTTTTGTACTAGTGAAAAGGAATGGGGTTATATTTTGAAACAAAATGGTGACTGTTAAGTACCGTCAGTCCCCTTCGGATTGACAAGAAAGCCTGAGAATTGCTTCTTGCAGTAACTAAACTATGATGGGATTAATTATTCATTTGACTATAACACTATTTTAGCAATTGATTCCTTAATTGTTTCATCATATTTTTAAGCGAAGGTGTTAAAATAACGGTGATTTCTATTTTGCATCCTTTTCAAGCATTAGTTCCAGAATTAGGCCTGCTTCCGGAAGTGATTTCGTCAAAATATGGAATCTTATACATCTTGATAGGAGCACCTTTTCTTGTCGTTGGTTTCCCCATTGTCATCATTTGGTTGGTTTGTCGTCACGTAAGGAGGAAAATGAGAGGTACGTGTAACTGTTCTTGTTCCATCTGTTACAACTTTGGTGTCAAATCACTTTTATACTTCTACTATAATCTTTCGACAGGACCTTCTCCCTTCATCATATTTAACAATCCACATTGATACTGATACCCCAATCTTATAACCCCACACCCAACTCCTTATCACCCAAGTAGAATTGAGTAGATGTTTAGTTGATAAGGTGTATGCCTTGCAGTCCAAACTCTCCGAAAAAATTCTGATAGAAACTCATGGAAACTTACTCGAGCTGCATTACCTGTTCAACAAAGCGGTTGGCACTGTTGCTGGGGGAAAGCTACTAAATTTTGGGGGGTTCCTATAAGGCTTCGGGACAATTTCTGATTGTCTGATTCATATTGTGAGGATCAAGTACCGTCCTCTCTGTGCACGTCTTAGTCGGGCAAAACTACCGGGCAGTAGTACGGTAGCTCACAAGAGCGTCAACAGCTAGCTTTTCAAAAGTGGGGGATAGGGGCACAACCGGAACGATTAGAGAAACAGTAGAAGAGAGGAATCCTGGCTCACATGAAGTCCCTGTAAAAATGTGAAGACCAGATGATCTCTGGTGTAATATGAGGTCATTCCCCATGGGCGGCGATCCCGGGGGACATGTCCCCCTAATATTTGAGAATTGCCCATTGACTTTGATTTTTCACACAGTAATTTATTTGAAAATGGGATCATGCCCCCCCCCGCCCAATATTGACAACAAATCGCCGCCCTTGCCTTTCCCTACTGTTATGATGGCTATTTCCACCATTTTCGAGTGTGGTTTTATTGAATCGTTTGTATTGCAAGCTATGGAATCAAACATACACCCACTAGTTTCGTTACTGTTCTGGTCAAAAGTGAACGGGACAATCTCCCCCACTTTCAAAAAGGGGGCATTTCCCCCGTACCCCATTTGTTGACGCCCATGTTAGCACATAACAAAGGGACTCTCACAGCCTGTAGGAAAATGGCAGTCTGAACACGAAATTAAATATTGTCTGTCAAGCTTATGTGGTCTTTTCATGGAGGTCCCAGGAGCACAGGCTTACAAAGCCGTGGGCTACAGACCTCCCCAACTCGGGCACAAAATTTGCTATTTCCGGGCAAACTTTGGACATTTTTCAGACGGCATGTTTCTCCACCCCTTCCCCCTCCCCACCACACATCGTCATTGTAATCCTGGATTTTGGCAGGTGTCCATCCCTGATTCCCTTACTTCTGCCTAGTGTTTTTATACAAGTTTCACTTGACTTGGTCCTTGGTGAGTCTGAGATGAATTTCCACCCTGACTGGGATTTATATTAGTCTTAACCAGCTCTTTTTAGTTTTGTAGTATTAATTTATGGCAAGCCAAGGGTAAAGGTGTAACCGGGCCCGTAGCCAGCTTCACATTTTTAGGGGGGCATGTGTTGTGATTGGGGGCAAATGTTGTGATTGGGGGGCATAAAATATTCCACTACATTAATTATTATGCAGTTTCAATTTTCATCTGGGGGCAGAAATATTTTTTAGGGGCATTGCCCCGAAATGCCCCCCCCCCGTGGCTACGGGCCCGGGTGTAACACTCTGATTTGAATAGACGTGGAGAATAGTGATATTATCTTGAGCCATGTTGGAGGATATTACTGGGGAAGGGGGGTACTTCACAATCGAATTGGTAAGATCAACATTTGTTTGACTGTCCCTAAAGAAAAGAACGTTGATGTTATTTTAGTAGGTATTCTATTCCAAAATTAGTATAGATTTCATCAACCTGATAAGTAAAAATTGTATTTCGTGTGCATCTTACAACTCTACCCATAGTCTGTGAAATTATTTTTTATTCCGAACAGCAATTCCCACAGAACATGATTCAACGTAAGTTTCTCGTTACGATTTTAGTCAACATGTGACATCACATTTGTACTTGCTCTTTTAGTACCGGATTTTTTAGTATAAATATAAAAAGGAAAACTTAGAAGTTATACATCCCGGTCGTCATATGCACAATACAAGTTTGAAACTTATATAATTAAAGATCTCACTAATGTTTTCTCTTCCTTTTTTCCACACTATTAGAGACTTGTATTTAACACCGATAGATCGCTCGACGGATGTTTTTACAAGCCTAAGTGACACCCAGATTACATGTGAAGCAGGTATGCTGCCTTGATAAGAAGGTTTATGTACACTTAGTGCATTTGATATATCTGTGTGGAGTTTTTTTTTTGTGTGTGTGACTAGTGATTAAAACCTTTAAACGGCTATCATGTGAAGCTTTTTTTTATTTAAACTTCCATGTTTCTCATAAACGACAAACTTTAAAGTGATGATAGTGCTATGCTAGTTATTTTAAAGAGTGGAGTTGCCTTATCAATTTGTTGGTCTTTATTTAAAAGTAAAAAACATCACTCACAAAAAATGAAATGTTTTTACAAGCCCTTTAATTTTCCTTTCATTTTATTTCTTTTTCTTCTTTTAGCAATACACAGAGGATTCTCACGACCTCCGAAGTAGGTGTTATAGAAACTTTAACAATCCACCCAAATGTTTTTCATGACTAAACAATTTGTATGACTTTTCATTGCACAAATATTTCTTTCATTTTTATTTTCAGCCTATCGTTACCCGAAATACCAGGTTCGGCAATCCCTGATTACTGTGATCACAAAGTAGCTGAAAGTAAGATTTATAAACAGCCCTCCTACTTTTAACTGTTGGAAAAATATCGATATAGGCGCACATACGATATACACAAACTCTTAACATGTGAGGATCAATAGGGCACTGGTACAGAATCCTTTTCATTTATTTGATCAGATTTGGATAAAAATAATCCGGATCAGTTTATACCCAAATCTGATCAAAAACATTACCAGATTCCTGATCGTTTTCCGACTGGTCCGGATTGGGCCCATATTTGACCGGGAAGTTGTAGGATTGCAGGTTATGCCGTACAAGTTAGGTATCGGAGGACCTACAAGGGCAAAGTTAGATTTCGTTGATGTATTTCGTATTTTACATGATTGTAGTGATTGATTTCAGTGTTCGTGTAAAGCACTTAGTCATATGCTGGATTTTATAAAGAGGTCTACGAGTTTATATGACGACACAAGTAGAGGTTCTCACTTACCATGTCACCTGACCTCAGAACCTACACATTTTGACTCCATAATCTTCATTCTGGTTGTAAAAGCATTAAAGAATAGTGGTGATACTCGACGTCACTGCAAGCCCCTCCCCGGGACAACCCTGCAAATCTGAACCCCTTAAATCATCAACTCTGTCCACAGATATCCCATGGAAAATTAAAATGAGTTTATCATATGCGACTCACTTAATAAAACAGTACAAAAAAACGATGGTTTTCCTTATTTTTATCTTTTGTTTTATTTTCCTCTTTACTGTTTAAAGTGTATTCAGACACCATTGACAATCCGTAAGTATTAATCTCCATAATTTTGTACCGAAAAAAATATTCTCTCAGTTAAGCCGCGATAAAGTAAGTGTATGTAGTCAAAGAATGGTGAAGGCCATGACTGATAATCCAGCTATGCGTTCTTTTTAAGAGGCTTTTATGAATTTTCAGACAAATTTAATAAATTGTTTTAAAATTAAACTACGTGTAGGCAACTGATTCTACTTTAATTTGTTGGTGAAAAGTATAATCATACCACATATTCTGATTTACACACATTTGTTAGAGACATTAGATAGAGTTTTAAATTAAACGATGAAGAAACTTGCAACATCTACAGATTATCAAACTTTACCTGCCTCTCCTATCGTATAGATTTAAATTACTGGAGAACTCATCACGACGAAATAAGCCAAAATTACCACCGAGAAATATAGGGAAAGAAAGTGAGTCTATTTCCAGTTTAAAACGATTACAACTACAAATGTAGTGCAGGTATTCTATGATATTATTCTTTTTATCGAGATGATTTTTGTCTTTTCCGTTCATACATATGTAAGAAATGTTTTAACAGACGTACGGCAACTGTAACATAAAATATTATACATTTTGGTAAGCTGATTATATGTCTGTTTTCGTTACAGAGACGCAAGGTTTACCACCAAAGTAAGAACTTTCAAAAATTCATATTTTTCTCATTACTTAACAATTATATTTGCCTATTTAGTGAGGTTTTCGAGGTTTTATGCTTTATTCGGATTTTTTCTCTTTTATTTAGTCTGCCGTTGCCAGAAATACCTCCAGAAAAAATTGTCGAATATTCAGAAGAAGAAACTGAAAGTAAGTTTCATGAACAGGTTTGGTAAAATATCTTTTTCTGCCGGAAATCCGAGTTGGAGATAAGCTCTCAGTGAAATCTAAAACTGTTGAAAGTTAGAGAGAGGAAAGGCTTCCTCATGACTATAGAACATGACGTCATCTCTTTCGATAATTACCATCTTAAAGGACATGCTGCAAAGTTCGTGTTCAAAAAGTGTGTTCATGCGTGCCCTTCGAGCAGACACCCTCCGGTAAAGACCTGCATATGGCGTCACAGAGCTGAAAGTGCTCCCTCGTTTGGAGGTATCACTCACTGTGAGTTACACCTGTAAAAATGCAGACAACTGGTTTGTCAACCAATTGGATACGCGTGTAAGTCTATTACAAGAGCGTGCGAAGTCTACTGTGTGCGTGCCATGTGCTTCATTGTTTTGCCTCCAAAATGACTTCGCGTACTTGACGTCAATGCGTAAGGTCTGCAATATTGCCCTGTGACGTCATGTGCATAAGGTCTGTAGTACTGGATACTGGTTTAGAATGTAAAGGATGAAGTGTTCTCACTGGATTGAAAATTTATTTTTCTGGCTATGAAACTACCGTAGAAATACCTACGACCGAACGTTATTGCAGTGACAAGCATGTTTTGTCATATGAACTGTTGTTAATCCGTCAGTTACGAATATTTCACCCTTACTTTCAAATTTATGGTGAATGCACCTATTTTATGTTCGTTAGTGGGTCTTTTGTTAATGTTTTTGTTTATTTTTCGTAACTGTCTTCAACTGTCACAATCCTCGTAGACTATTACGCAACAACAGAACAAACTACTACTCGAGGGAGAGTTTTTCACGAAAAGGACATCTGTCTGATTTTGGAAGTAAAAACCGGAAAATTGTACATCAGATGGATGGGTACTATTGCTGTATCAACAGAGGCAAACAAATGTGTTTTTATGACAGCAGTAACGGGTAAGCTAACGTGACTGGTATCACATGTTGAATATTCATATATTACTGCAAATCATGAGTTGTTTAATGCATATGTTTAGTCGACACTGGAGGACGTGGGTGACAAAAAATAAGGAAGGTTCCTGTTTTTCTTGTCGAATTATTGCTGTATTGTGGTCTTTGCAATGTTACATCCTACTCAAGCAAGGAATTACGAAACCTCCCTGCTATGGCTTAAATGAAACTTGCAGTCACGCGGATTTAAATTACATTAGTACACCCCGGTAACCTAATTCATGATTTGACCTTGTAATCATGTAGCTCTTTTGTAACCGAATTCTTAAATTGATGCAGGATAAGTCCTTGGCTTTCCTTGGCTTTCCTTAGTATTCAGTATTTATCTTCAAAAACATTATGATAAATACTTTTTTAAGGAAAAATAGGAGATTTATAAGATCTTCCTAATTTTTTAAAATAAATTTGTATGGCATAACTGCCAAAAATGCTTTAATAGAACCTCGCTTATGCGTTGTTGTCATCCATAAATTGAATGTTTTGTTGTTCATGTTACTCATCAGATGCAGTATTAAAATCCAAAGACATCCAATGGGATGCCTTTGTAAAGAGAGCATTGGAATTACCAAAGTCTAATCATATATCAAAGATAGAAGGTATCGGCGTCTTAAAAGGTATGTCTTGGTTTAAAATATAAAGTTTTGCCGATTTCTTGACTCCGACTCCACATAGGGTATATTAGATTTAGCGATGTTTCACTTAACAATTATTTCATTTCATTTCATTTATTTGTTTTTCACATCATACATATATACAAACATATATACAATATTTACATCAGTTTG
>WURT03180856.1:0-10257 GCA_009936505.3 Holothuria glaberrima | reverse complement strand
GCAAAAACCTGTGATTTACCTGTGGCAAAAACATGTGAAAACCTGAGGATTTGGAACAAACTGCCACACATTTTTTTTTTTTTTTTGTAAGGGTAGTGAACAGCCAGCAGGGTCTTGCAGCATGACATCACAGTAAGGTTCATGCTCCTATGTTTGAACATTGGCCCCTTTTGTAATGCACATGATCATTCAATGCATGGCATTGTGTAGCAGTGTAATACCAGTGCTGCCAATAAAGCATGGATGTCAAAAATGGGAAAGCTGCAGCTACCTTAGCCAAGCAGCAGCAGCTGCAGCCATGCTTTAATTATTACTTGACATGTTACCAAAGCAGTTTTATTAAAATCAGTCCTGCATTTGTTATATATATAGCAACAAAGCATGGCTGAGGAAGCTGCAGCCTAGCTGAGGCAGCTGCTGCCTAAGGTTTTGACATGGTGCCTAACCAGTGTAAGTGTTACTGATATCCAGTACTCAATTTTAAATATTGTGTGGTACCAATCCACTACTGGTATTGGAGATGTGAACAGACTCATCATTTCATCATCTTTAGGCAGTTGCACACTAATTAAGCATTGCTTTATAATGTAAAATATTGACATTTATTGGTCAGACACAGAAAATGAGATTTTATGAAGAATGGGTCTAGCAGGGTGGGTATTTTAGGTAAGGTTAACATGCAAATACTACTGCCAGATGAAAACTAGGAACATAAACAGACACTGGTGTTGAATACAGTACTGATAATCGGTCAAACATTAATATATGCACACCAGACACACCACTGCCTTTGACAATTAATATAAGTATGTACAATTGTGCCTTGTGCATTTTTTAAACATATCAGAGGTTTTTTCGTGTTTGTAATACTGATGTGATAGTAAGCTGGACTTAGGAATGCTCAAACTGTCAGTTTGTGGAGTAAATGTGGATGTTAATAGAGTAACCTAACCTTAACTTCATTTTATTTGTTTTTCAACTACAATATACAATATGGCAAAGGTACAGTTGTACAGGTACAGAGGTAATACATTGTAGTATAGCGGAACGAAGTGAACTACAAAACCCTGTAGGGCTTAACACCAAAGGCCGAACACTCCCTTAAAAATTAGAGTTGAGTACAAAAAAAAAAAAGATTGAACTACCTAATGCTACAGTACTACTACCATATAGTTGGTACAATCATGGTACAAAAGTTATACTGTACCACAGCTTGAATAACCATGCTATGGAAGTGCTAATACCATAGTTGGTATAGTCGTATGACTGTACCAACTATGGTATCTTAGCGCTTCCATACCATGGATTGGTTAGCTTGCATAACCATGCTATGGAAGTGCTAAGATACCATAGTTGGCATAGTCGTACGACTATGCCAACTGGTATTTTATCACTTCCATAGCATGGTTATTTAAACTGTGGTACAGTACAGACAACTATACCAACTATGGTATCTTAGCACTTAAATAGCATGGTTATTCAAGCTGTGGTACAGTAGAACTTATGAACCATGATGGTACCAACTATACGGTAGTTAGTAGCAGTAGTATTCTAAATAAATGCCAACTATGGTAGGACTTTAAAAGTGTGGCTTTACCAACTATATATAGTGGCACCTCTACAGGGTGGTTATGCCAACTATGGTAGCATTTCCATAGAGTGATTATGCAAACTATGGTAGCACTTCTATAGAGTGATTATACCAACTAAGGTAGCACCTCCATAGATCATTATACCAGCTGGCTATCAGTATGGTGTCAAACAGCCAAGTATTTCCACAAAATACCATGAACACTGCTATTGTGGAATTTATCTAGTATTGAAAAGTGTCCATGTAGGGAAAAGTCTTCAATGTGTGAGTATGGTATTGATTCTGATGAAACAAAATTACTTTCAGTTGCGTCATACGATTGTAAAATAGATTTTAGCAAGTATGGGCGTAGGTGTGGATTGGAGATTTTGGCATTCTGCATGTGGTTGCTATAGGATTGAGCACAGAAGAGTGGTTGTGTAGAGACTCTTTAGAAGAAGTTACAGTAATGCACTCCTTATTTCAACATAAAAATTCCATGGTTTTCATTGTAATATACACTTCATGTAGAAAAGTCACTGAGTTTTGTAAAAAAATAACAGAAGTCATGCAAGTCATAGAAACTTTTGTATGAGTGTACATGTTCTTTTTCTAAAATGCATAGGTACAGTGCCCATATTTGTCACTACATTTTTAATCATGATTTCAATCATTCACCCCAAAAGTGTATGGAAATTCATTTTCACTTTGCTAGTTTGGAAAAGTAACTAAAAGTAAAAAGTTACAAAATTCATGGAAAAGTCATTAAATTTCCTAACCACTTAATGTACTTTGTTTTGAATGCACTTGTACAATTTGTACTTTTTCCATATTTTGTAACTATTATGGTCATGCATTTTAATTAATTCTGTCTTCAAACACCATGGAAATCCATGAAATTTGTCTGTCCTTTATGCAGGAACTGTATAAATATGTGTTAGGCCTATGGGTGCTATGATTGACATAAAGATTAAGTCAAAGTAATGTTCGAGTATACTTTTATCAAACTTTGACGTGCTGCAAGTTAAGTTTTGTCATTTGTTGTTACATAAGCAAGCACTGATTGTACTGGTCATCATGTCGGTTTTATGGAGGGAGATAATGCATGGGGAGCTTTACTGAAGTTTATTGCAAAGTAATTTTTTAGTCAAACTCGTTCTGCTACATGCAGTAAAATACACACAGGGTATTAAACAGCTGAATTTTAATTTAGCAACAGGGATTTTATAGCCAAGTGACAAGAAGGAGAGATAGTTGATGGCAGAATTGTTCTGATTTCCTTTTTTTTTTTTTTTTTTGTGTGTAAATTTTGTTTAATATTGTAGTGTTGTGCAGCTGCATTCAAGGGAACTAAAACAAATATTCCAGCCATAGATTTTTTCATGTGTTTTCTTCGCATACTCTGTACATTTTGCATGAATGACATAGTATTCTAACTGGTATTAAACTTGTGTACAAAAGATATAAAATGACATGGAACTTCCAATTGATGGTAAAGTTGTAAGTTTGTAGTAGTCATGTGCAAGTCTTTTGACAACTCATTGAATTGCACTTGTCTCTTTATTTATATAACCATGTTAGTAAAGGACTATCAGATAGAATCTTCAAACCTCACACCTCAAGCATTCACCAGTATTCACTTTTTTATGAAAATTTTGAGGCAAAGCTTCACCCCAGATTCACAATACTGAAGAAAAGTTAAGGCAAAGATCCACTCAGTTTTCCCTTTTCATGAAATTTTGTCAGGCCAAGATTTACCTGTTTTACGATTGGAACAATGTACCCATTTCCAGTACTGCACGTGTTGTGATTGTCTGCTGATTTACTTTTGAGTTGATTCACTCTTTAGCTGCAATTGTTTGTCACAGATTCACTGCAGCGGTATTTTTATTTGCCGAAGATTCACTTTTCAGGGCATTTTGTATGTCAAAGGTTTGACACCGTATTGGTGTCAAATGAAGATTTCGCTTTTGGGAGGGGGAGGTTAAGGTTCTGTTTGACAGGTGCACAAGTGTGGTTTCATGAAAACACTTCTGTGAATGGAAGAATTTTTCATGATCATGTGTGTATATTACACCTACTAGTGTGGGAAGTTCCCACCTGTCAGTAATGGTGCAGATTCCATGGCATCTAAAGGTAGAGTACAAGTTAAGGTTTGGACAGTCTTATGAAAAATCCTGTAAATTAGTGTAAATTTGGGAAGTTCTGGAATTGAAAAACTACAGCAATGTTAAGTTATGGCTTTTTTTATCATACAAGAGGCTGAGAATTGATAATTCAAAAAAAAAAAAAAAAAAAAAAAAAAAAAAAAAAAAAAATGGATCAGCCATGAAATCTTGCACAGTTAGTAATAATCTTGCGTGGGATGACCAGATGGGAGACTTTAAAAACCATTTTGGTTACTGACAATGCATTTTCCAATTATCGTTCTTTCCATTGTAATGCCTGGTTGCAAAGGAGAACCATGAAATGTAAAATATATAGTAAGTTGGTTAAAGAAACCCTTATACTTTATTTCCATACTTCTGTGGGACCCTTTACATTCAGATTAATTGGTCTTAAACCCATGGTCCTACAGCCCATTGGCACTACATACTGTATAACAGCAGAAGTGGAAATTACAATTCATTAGTGCTATGGCTCATTAGTACAGCCCATTTAGTTATTGTAGAACCAGTAAGGTATCAGTGTTGGACCAACAGGCTCTATAGTACCAATGAACTGCGATGACTATAGCCAGGCTCTAACCACAACATTTGCAAATGTGAAAGTTACATTCAAAGAGTTATTCAAATTAAATGAAAGTATTCCTGTATTCATAGGTAATGGATAATCAATGGAAATATATCAGCAATGATATCAGGAGTCTGTAGATGGACTGTTTAATTGTCTGACAAAAATTGGTTTGTGCAGGGTTGCATGTGTTGAATTGGTATGCTGCTATAATGCAGACTATGAATGGTTACAGGTGCATAATGTATTACACAATTATTCAGAAGTTATCAAAGTTAGCCTGTTCATTTGAAATTTAATATCAACTCCCAAACATACTTGAGGGTATAACAGAAGTCAATGAAACTGGTTCAACTTTGAGCTTTGTGAAGATATGTATTGCTGATTTTATTGATCAGTGAGGTTGGGTGCTTCTTTCAGGTGTCAGGATATGTGCAAAGGATTGCTACCATCTTATACTGGGGGCTGTGAGGGAGGGGGTGTTAGGAAACTTTGCACTATATTTCAGAGCAGAAAGCTCATCAGACGTACTGAATGCCTAAGTTAGCAGTATGGCGCATCTACCCACTTTTCTGCCAGTCAGCTTGGAATCACACCCAGGCCTGATCATACTAAAGAGTATTTAAGTGGAACGTTATGCCTGCTTGCTAAATGCTCAGCTTAAAAGATATGGGACCGTGAACAAAAATACCTTGTGTGAGTTTATAACTGTTTGCTCCACAGTGCATGCCAGGTCACAAATCCTGATGGGGTGGGGGGGTAGTTGCAGGGTACCTTTGTATTAAAGAACTTATATAGCTCTATAGCTCTCATGCACACAGAGCTGTACAAAATTGCATGTTGATTATCTTTTTCTATTTTTAGAAGGTTACCTCACATATTCAGATATTTGATCTATGTAATGTAGGTAGTAGGTAAGGTGAATGTAGTGGTTGTTGAAGTCTTTTCTCTGTAACTTTGTCCCTGTATGAAGTAGGCATAGTCCTTAAATGTGTGTAGTACATACTTAGATTGTCCAGTGAAATTTTGAAGCCTGCCTTATTTATTCTGTGTTAAGTCATACAAGTTCACCAGTGGCCTTCAAAATGTTGAAACAGACACATTAGAGCATTTTTTTTTTCAAATTTAGGTTACAAATTTTTTCACAATTATTCCATATGATGTCTTATTATTGCAGTTTGGCTAGCATTTGAGTACAGTTTTGTTACTTGAGAATACAGTAGCTATTATTTTGACAAGCTAGTGAATGTATAGCTGACAGTGTGAATACAGTAGATGTACTTATTATACTTACATGTAAGCCAAGAGAATACTTGTTGGGGAAGTAGATGTGCCTTCATGTGAGTGTGGTGAAATATACTTACAACTGAGTATACAGTAGAAGTTATGCTTCCTGATAAGTGCCATAAAGTGTACTGACATCTGAGTACATGTTAAAATGCTTACATCTGTGTACAGAGCAGTATATATGCACTTCTGTGAGTATAGAAGCAGTTCTTATACTGAAGACAGTGAGTGTAATTGCATCCCTACAGTGAAGATGCTTTAATGCCAGTGCAGCGTATTTCTACTTCTAAGTACATGTGATTATGCTTACATCTTACTAAATAGTTATATATGCTTTGATATGAATATTGTAGATGTTCTCACATGTGAGCGCAGTGAGTGCTGTCACATGAGTACAATAAGGATGCTTTTATTGAGTGCAGTATAAGATAGGCTTACATATGAGTACATATGAATATGCTTTACATGTGAGTGCAGTGATACGCCTTAACCTGGCATGCACATTGAGTATACTGACTGAGGAGTACATTGAGTATACTGACTGGGGAGTACATTGAATATACTTACAGCAGCTTCACAGTTAGGCACATATTGACCTAGGTCTGGTTGAATAGCCACCTACCAGCTGTGCAACCCTGTTGACTGTATACTAGCTGTTAATTTGTACTTGCAGTCAGATGGTGGTTGTTTTGCCCTGCATTGAGTCAGCCTGCACTATCCATGATGTCATCTGTGTATTGCCTTTATGGAGCAACATAAAAATGTGCCTGGTATAGTTTACCATTTGGCACATGTAAAAGGAAAAGAAAAAGAAATCTGAAGGGAGAGTGCAGTGCAAGGTAGCAAAATTTCACAACTTTAAGAGAAATTCCAGAATGGTTGGCCTTTAAGTTTGAAAAAAGTCCTTCTAAAGTGTCAATAATGTAGCATGTTAACAGCAGCACAAGTTCCCTACTTTTCTTTCATAATTTATATCTCTCCATTGACCTACAGTACAGTACATGTGCTTATTAAAGTATACCATAAATATGTACACTGATTTTTATCATCTTAAGTTTTGGGCAATGAATGTTGAAATATTTAAAAAAAAGGCTGAAAATTTCCTTCTGAAATGGTGAAAGTGGACAGTATTAGAAACTCACTATTTTTAAATCAATTTTATCATTATGAAGACTTTACATATCTTGTATGTGGTAGCATTACCTCTTCTACAAAGAATCTGGTATTGATGTTCTCTAAGCTGAAAATGTGCCCATTAACAGTGCTTCTTCAGTTTTTATGTACTTCTTGTCAGCTCCAGCCACTGCTTACATATACAGTATTCCTACAACCATAGATGGTCTGTCATGGTTGTATTCCAACACTTAATTAAGGCTTTGGGTGGAGTATAAAGAGTTCTCTGAAAACATAACACTGGAATCAAGGAAGGTAATAAAGAAATATTGATAATCACAGAATATGAGATTGACAAATTCGAACGTAAATAAAATTGAAAGAAACCAAGGAAAAAACATTTATACAAACACAATTCTGGCACTCCAAAATACTGTTCTAAACACTGTTTTGTTTCATCTAAATGCTACACCACAACGCTAAATTCAAAAAAAAAAAAGGGCAGATGTGAACAAAATAAAAAAAAAGGCAGTAAAAAGGGGCCCTTAATTGACCTTTATAGACCAATGAAAAGACACAAGTAGTAAATAAAAACAACAAGCTATTGGACATTTGAGAACAGAAGTTCAATTTAAGATCTGGGAGAGATAAAACCAGAAATGTGGACGAGACATTCAAAACCATGTTTGTTTGCATAGTGTTGGAACAAAAAGGTGTCAAGACATAGGCTCTTTTCCAAGTAGCAATTACAAAGGATTATGGGATAAATTTTGTTGTGCTTTATTTTTGTCAGTGGAACTTAATTGTGGCCAAAATGATGCACAACAAATTTCTATGCCAGAATCCTTTGTAACTGTTGTTTGGGAAAAGGTTTATTAGGGTGTAAAAATAAGTTGTTTGTTTAAATAATCAAGGTCTACTAGCTTGAAGGTTCGCCAAATTGTGGGTCAATTAGACCAAAGGTCTGCCCGCCTACTTACCAGAAACATAACACCAGCCTATTTGCTCTTGCCATGACCATGATTGAAAGGTAATCCACATTGTACGTAGGATGGTCTCGTAAACCTTTGGATAACTGATGCTGTGGCCCAGTGGATAACGACAGTAGCATTTGAAGCAATGAAGCTTGGCAACAGGGAGATTTGGTTTTCAATCCCTGGCTGGGTCAAAGTAAGGTGGGTTTTCTATCCAACATCAATCTATGGTTTTTCCACCTGAATTGACTTTTCAAAAGAAACCAAATTTGATCTAAATTGTTGAGTTGGTTAGCCACCCAATGTGAAGTTGTAATTCATATTAAGCCAGACAGGCTTCTCCCACATGTGGTCACCTAGGCTAGCAATGTGAAACAACTGCCCATCAAGGCCTGAATTATTATTATATAACATTTGGACAAGTGGGTCTCTCTTGGTGATAAGTTGATATCAATCTCATCGAGATCAATATAAATCCTTTTTGGAAAAGGGTCCATGGCCGTGTTAAGTAGATCATTATTGAAGGTAGGCAACAGCAATTTTGCAACTGACAGACGTATTCAAGAAATGAGTTAAAATAATGCCACCATGCAACAATATTCATAATTGGTTGCAAAGTTTTCTAATTTAACCCAAAGTTTTAAAAGTACATAGCATTTTTTGCCTTAAAGTGAAAAGTGTCCCACAGGAATTGCATCATTAGTCATGGGTGATATCCTCATTTGTACAATAAAAATGAGGGCTTGTATTTGAGTGTACTGATTCGGGCAACAAGTTTAAGCCAGGCTGGTAGTATATGATTCAAAGAAACTACCCTGTAAGCCATCCGTACTCCTATATAGCACTGCTGTTGTGTATTAAGTATCCTTTTGAGTTAACAATAGATTTATAGCCATGACATATTATGAAATTATTTTCATCATAACAGTTAGTGTATAACAGAAATCATATTGAAATGACTTTTATGGCATTACAAGCAAAACTTTATTGATTGTAATAATTAATCTGCCAGGGTAATCAACTCAGTTTATTAAAAAATCAATTCATGAATCGAAAGTGCCTATCGTGTATTTTTCAGAGGAAGGTTTTTAATTTTATTCTTGGTGGGTAGGAGCATGTAGTATCCAAGTTTTACAAATAGATTTCTTATTTTAATTTACAAATTCATAAACATTCAAAATATTAAGTTTGTATATCAATGACTGCTGGTATAAATATCATTTTTCATACATGATAAATGTCTGTCAAGTCTGCCATGGGGAAATTAGTGAGATGTTTTACAGGTAAAATTACCTTAGTTCATGATAGGTATGTAGTATAATAACATTGTCACGGGTGGGAAGTACGTGAAGGAGTGTATCTTCTCTGGTTGTGAGAACCATTTCATGTCTCTCTTGATAAGTCCAATCACATATCTATATGTCCTCATCATGATGAGTTCATACAAATATGCCATAATGTTTTATGAATATGTATACGTATAAAGGAGTATTTCTGCTTCATTGCATAATTGGTGTCTAGTCATACATTTAAACAGGTGTTCCATCACAGTCGCACATCTTGTTTCTGCCACAGGTACTGCCAAATCAACAGTTGAACTGTTAATTCTGTAATATGCAAGGGAGACCACCCATTGTTGTCACTGTATATATAAGTTAATTGTGTCAACTGACAGACATGGCTAGGTCAAAAGTTGCAAGGGATTTTCAACTTTTGAGTTGGGTACTGTATGTTGGGTAGGGGGACTTGAATGTGGACATGGGTCCAGTTTTTCCTGAAGTAGGTGTTGGTTTGTTCGTGAACATTGCTGGACTTAAGTTCTAACCCTTATTAGGTGGATATTCCACTCCAGCCCCTGGGTTATGCTTAGTGGCTAATTAGCCCGGTGGAAGGGATAGGACTACTGCTATGAAAAAAATGCAAGTTGGGAATAATACAGGGCACAAAGGCTAGCATTAGACTCATAACAATGACAGAGGACACAACCTTATTTCTCTGGGAAAAGCAGCTTGTCATAAATGCAAGTTTTCTTTTCATCATTTTCACTCCTGTTTATGCCAATAATTGTGTTGTGCTTTTAGTGGTACTTAGTGACAAACTCTTTGCTCTTGGCAATGCTAACTCTTGCTACACCATTGGTTCTGTTTGATATGGCTTTCAACATATTGTGGAGGAAGTTAGGCTTGAAGGATGAAAACTGCATAGATAAGGTCTGATACAATTTGAAAACAGAATTAAATGAGCTGTATTCCAGTAATATGCTGTTTGGCAAAGATATTCTTAGTGGTGATTGATCGCCTTGAAACCTTAACTCTCACAATAAGTGGCTGTGAAAGGTCATCCTTGATTGCCTCCTATTTACATGTTAATACATATGGATTATTTACATACATATCCACATACATTTTGAAATATATTACTTACATAACATACACATTTACCCATGTATATAACATGCATCAACATTTAGTATTTTGCATATTATTTGCATATACTGTGTATAAGAGACAAGGTTATCTTCAGTAGCTCACAGATTCCCAAAACTAATGCCATATCCAGATACATCCTCTGTGATTTTCT
>WURT03180845.1:0-10257 GCA_009936505.3 Holothuria glaberrima | reverse complement strand
AGCCTCTGTGATGACGTCATCGTCGGTCTCAAATCACATTTGAGACCGGGGCACCCTCACATTTATCCCCTAAATAATGCTAAAAATATATACTACCTTTAATATTATGCATATTAACACTGTTTACTATGCATGGAAATTTTCAGAAACATTACAGAAAAAAAGTTTTAAGCTACTGTATATAACATTTGGGGTGCAGTACTAGCTGACATAAAGACAACATTTAGCACTGAAACCTCTTTCTGTAAGTTATTCCAAGAAAATGTAAGGCTTTTGCCAAGTCTACAAAAAAGTTTCAAAAAGTCCTACTGTACAAAGGCTTCTCAGTCTGGTCAGTACGATTTCTAAAAGCCATAGATGTAGTGACTTCTGGTCACTTTGGGGGGGGGGGGGGGGCAATATCTGAAACTCCCTCTACTCAGAAACATGGATAATGGATGTAGCAAGGGTAAAGTTTACATTTACAAGTGTACAAAATATACGAATCGGCACATACATACTCTAACACCTGCAAATAATGACAGAGATCATCCAATTTCACTGCATCCAATTGCCTAAAGTTAACTCTTGACTGCTAATTAATTTCAATACGTGGATACTCACATTGCACAATGGACCTAACACTGTTCTCCAACGTCCCTTTTACACAGTAAATCAATGAGACTTTTTTCAGTAGGTCAGCTTTACGCGAGAGAAATCTAACACTTATTAAGCCTCCTAATTGACTTTGATTGCCTGAACTGTATGGTATGTAACTGCAGACTTGCTTTAGTCAATTTTTCGTTGAATATAAATGATTTGTGTTTGTTATGATTGTATATATGAACAGTTAATAGCGTATAGTTTTTATGTAGTGCAGCCAAGAATTCTTGCAAAAGTTCAAGAACAGCCAATATAGGTGCAGGATTAATACACATCTGCTAAGCGGGCAAGCAGTGCTCTCCTCAGAATTTCAAGAGAGGGTTGGCAGCCACGCCCAAAGCAAGTACGCCATTGCAAACTACAATGGTTCCCCCACAAATATATGATTATTCCTTGCCAAAAAGGAAAGAATGTAACTTTTTGCTTCAAGTATGATGGTGGGATTTTTAAGGGGGGCGGCTGCTATTTCGAGGGGGTGGGAGGGGGCAATATTAGTTCATGTTCTGAAACATGAAATTTACATGAAAGGCAAATTTAGGGGGCTTTACAAGATGAAGCAGATGTTTCAAAATTAGGTTTGGGTAATCCTAATTCCCATAAAGCCTTTTCTTGAAACAATTTCTTGTAGAGATATAAATTTACATATAACTGTCTAGATCTCAGAGGAAAGGCCTCTTAGTGGTACTGTACATTCACCACACATTTCTATTCCTAGATACGAAGCTTTTGGTACCAGATGTTTTATCAAATCTTTACCTCTTGCAGGACCCAATCATGAATTCATTTTGCAGGGACACTTGATACATGTTATGAAAATTAAGAAGTTACTATCTTCATTTTTACTCCATACCTGAAATTACCATATCGTGTATACCCATTCCGAAAAATTACCAGGGTTATGTATGTAAAGCCATTTTCAGATCATGCTCAGGAGTATATGTAAAACATTCAAGCAGGTTGTGACATACAGTTCATACACCATTATTACTATGCATTGTTAATCACCACGCACTTAATGAAATGATAAACCCTTGATCTTAGGGCATGGGGCAAAGGAATTAATTAAGATTAACCAAGTCAACAGTGCATGGACTTTGCCGTGTATGAATGATTTAAGAAATGACATCTTAAACTAATGTTCAACAAGTCATTAAGATTTAAGTACTGTTCAAGCAAACCTTGTCACCAAATATGTTCCTACATAATCTCTGAAACTCCCTACTTCGACAAACTACGAGCCCTGATACTTGTAACCTTCACCTACTCACAATAAATACATAGTAGAAGTTGATAGCAGAGTGGTCAGAGGGACCCTCTGCCAGAGGCTACCTTACTGATTTGTATTTCATTAAACTTATTCAATGAGAAGATAACTTCACTCTTTTCATTGAGCTACTTATTTTAAAAATGCAATTCTGAGCAATCTGAGATTATGTCTGAACAAAAGGTATAGTGCTGTAGGACCTACAGTAGGTTCTCAATGTTTCACCAGGACCCCTACACTGTAGGACAATTAAATTTGATGGACCGAAAATATGTGGCACAAAATATCATCAATAACCTTAGCTCTAGGGTCAAGGTTTGGGAAATCTTGGTTAACTTTTTGCAAGGTGGCTCCAAATGTCTTTTTTAAGCTGGTGTTGTTTGGACAACAAAAGTGATCATACTACTGTAACAAAGTGGATATCAACTCAGCTGGAAAGATCACCAAACACAAATTTTGGGGAAATCTCAAGCTCACAACAGTCACATTTGATGCAATGGAGAAGTAAGGGGTGTGGGGTGCTGTAAGTCTAAAACAGAAAACTGCCAGTTACATTTTGGGCATGATACAAAACGATATTCTGATAGTCTTACTGAACTATGCTTGAGAATAATTCAGAACAGATGCAGTAAGAGATAAGTATACACTTGAAAGTGACTAAATCCTTTTTTTTTTTTTTTTTATTGTGGACCCCCCTCCTCCCGCATTCTTTGTGCTCAAAAACCCCCTCAATGTTAACGGAATTCCAGAAGTCTGGGCACCCAAGGCTGTGAAACACTGCTGTAGGATACCACAGTTCTGAAAGAGCTGCAGTTGAATAAAAAAAATCAAATACTGTATGCACATGGTACAGTACTAATCTGCAAGTAATTCCCCCATCTGCACATATCATTAAAATGCAATACATCTGAAATATTTTAGCTAGCATAACTTCTGTTTCCAGGAAATGAGCAAAAACCTAGCAATATAAGAACAATATCAGTTCCTCATCACTTATCTCATCTCATCAATTTTCTTATCTCCTCCTAAAATGAAAGTTTATAACGTTCCAGAGAATTTCTCCTTTCACTGTCCTTCTCATTCAATATATTTATATGAGTACTCAAGTCCTACAAAGTCAGTGGATGCCTTAATTTGATAGCCAGCTAAAAAATTGACTGCAAGAACAGTTGATGATAAAAGGATGCAATTGCTTATGCTCAAGGCTAACACTTATTGCAAAATGAAATTGACTTCTTTCATCGCCACTTTCCTGGCAAGACATCTTTTGCCAGTGTAAAATATTTTATCATTACAACGAGAGATTTTTGCTACTTCAAACAACCAAACTGTGAATAAGATCTGTTTGTCACTTGCAGAGAATGTGGATGAGGTGCAGCTTAAAAAGTTAAATACACAATAGATTACTAAAGGTGTAAAGAAGTAGATAAATTTTTTCAGACCAAACTTCTGAATGTTGATGTCTTTGTCGAAAATTGCTTTTGAAGTCATCAGTGACACATTGCAAGATGTAAGGAGCACGATATTTCAACACTAAAATATTTGAAGAGGGAGTATTGAAAACAAAGTGGGGTGTGGATTACAATGATAGCTTCGAGCTGTGCACATCGTCACATAATCACAGAATTTAGCATTCAACACAAGTTCTCCATAAAGGTTATTTAAAACATAGTCAACATGGGTAAAAATGGAAGGACACATTCACAGACAACTCTCTGAGATGATTAGGGGATGATATTAATCCTGGGTAAAGATGTCCCGAAGTGCAAGTAAAACAGAGTTGTCCAGTCAGGAAAGGAATGGCAAGATCAGACAAGCCCAGGTTCTCAACCTTTTCCTATCCACAGGCCCCTTGTGATAAACGGAAATGTTTGGAGGACCCCCAGACCGTGACTGCCGGCATGGGGGAGGGGTACTCCTTCCCCTCTTGGAATTTTTGAATATCTGAAGGTGCTTAGATGCAAAATGGTGCATTATTATATGACTTTTGAAGTAAATTTATGTTCAAGAATTACATATAAGTGCAGTTTTCCTGGACCTGAAATGCAGTTTTCCTAGGCCTGCAAGTATTGCTACAGAAGGCATGCTTGGAAATTCTTACTTTCAAATACAAATTTCCAGTATGCATTTGCACAATTTGATTTTGGTGAAAAATATATTTCCCATTAAATTCTAATTTGAAAACGATGAATTGTCAGATACGAACTGTTTGTTCTGCATGAGGTCAGGAAATGATGGGTTTTCTTTGTCGGAGATGGCTGCAAATGGCACTGTTTTTTGTCAAATCCAAGTTTAGTTGTACCTGTACTACTTCCTCCCTTTCATCTATATTAAATCGAAATGAAAAATCGTGTATAGTCTTGGAATACCAAGTAGGCTACTATTGCACTTCAGTCCTCATTCAGTGCATTGTCCAATAGCTTCCTCATTAGTCTATAATCAAAGTCTTTATTTAACTATCTCTTGTTCCATTATTCACACACCTCTTCAGCTTTCGCAGACCCTTACACCTTTGCCATCACGGACCCCCAAATAAATTTCACAGCCCCCTAGGGGTCCGTGAACCCCAGGTTGAGTAACACGGGCATAAAGCTAGTTACAAGCCTTATATTAAGCAGACACAGACCGAGAGCCAAAGCTGATAAAAAGTAGCTCTCAGTTGTGTGACTTTCTGGCAGAACCTGGAGCAACTATTTCTTGACCAGGAGTGGCCTTTAGCAATTCTTGATTTACACAAAGTGTGATAAGTTCAAACAATGAAGCTTTTAGCAGGTGCTAAACACACAATATTGCCGACTTCAGGTTGTCTAATTTTTGAGCTGACCGGGAGTAAAAAAACATAATGAACCATGAGGTAAAAAGCATCCAGCACCCACTTAATATAAGCCTTGGCTAGTTATCACTGCACCTCATCCATGTATACCCTCTTTTGTTGAAAGGGCAATAGTGCTACTTGTGCTAAGAGACTGCCAGATAGGAATGGTATGGCAATTAGGGGGCAAACATCATGTAAATAGGAGGTAGAGGAAAAGCAAAAGACACTGTATCATTGCACCTCATACATCAATACCCTTTTTTTTATTTTGGTAGCAGCAACCCCTTAAATATGACTATAAAACTGTACTGACAGATCATACTTACAACATTAGGGTGGTTCAATCTGAGAAGAATTGCTACTTCTGATCTCACAACTTTTTGATCAACCTGAAAGAAAATGAAATCATTTAAAACTAAAACAACAGCTGAATGCAAATTTTTGAGCTTAAAAATCAAGCAACCTTTTGCCATGGATACAATTGCATACAGCAATAAAATATAAGCACACAGACAAAAGAATATTGTGTAATACTCCAAGATCTGTAACCATGGGAATATCTCACTAGGGAGCAGAAGGTACAGTATAGCTTCCCAGAAATTTTTCTATTAAATTGGCAAACAATCCCAATGTGAAGTTTGCCCTAAAAACCATAATTTTTGCCCTGAAATTTGACCACTGTTTTGCCACAGGGGATGGCTGTTTCCACCCCACCCCCAGTTGAGTGTCACAGTGTCACTTGATATGCATGAATAGAGCAATAAAAAATTTCTACAAGGCCCTTTCTCCTTGCATAGGAATTCATGTGTCCACTGTATGCCTCTGTTCATCTTTCATGTGTGAATCAAAGAATGGACATGCATCACTATTAATCAGGAATTTGACACTGTATGATTTCATACAAACTGGATGAAAACAGACAATTGTATACTTTTCACAAGATTTGCCACAGCCACAGTCTTATACATGGGATACAAAAACCTTCACAGTCTCTGTAGACAAAAACAAGAGGACCAATGGTACAACATCAATGGATCTGAACAAGATAAATTGGAAAAAACTGACACCTCTTAAAATGTGAGTACAAAATGACATCGCCATTACTTTATGACTATATAGACCTACAGTAGCTTTTTCCCCAAGACCATGAATGTATTCTCCTTTTAAAATGCATGACAACTGTTGCATACTGTTGTATGCTTAATAGTGAGTGTTTCATTTCATTTATTTGCTTTTCACCCCATACATAAATATAAATGTATACATATATAATATTTATGTCAATATGAATAAATACATGATGTGAATGAAGTAGAATAAAAGCCCTCACAAGCTTGACGAAGTGCTCTACTAACTCCCTAGTGCGATAACAGAAATAAGAAAAGAAACAACAAAAGCTTATCAAGATACTTCACTTAACCCCCCTTCCCTCTTCACCTCCCCCCACAGCACCATCATTGCTCCGCACAAAGCTACAAGTTACGAGCCTGCTGTTGTATAAAAGACTTGCTTTTTTTCTTCCTATCTTCTTTCAAGTAATCCTTCTTTTCCTCTGCTCACATTTTCTTTTGTACCCTTATAGTACCCTCATAAGGAGGGTTTGCCTGAACAAGCTTTAAACTTTTTCAGACCTCCCCCACAATTAGTATTAATTTGTAAATATTGTAATATAAGTACGTATATATATATAAATATATATATACATATATATATATATTATTGTGGAAATCTTTTTCAATACAATAAAATACAATACAATAATAAACATACCTGTAAAAATATGCATATTTTTAACCATTTGACAACATGACATACATGACAACTCCTGGGAAAAGGCCCAACCAGACAATTTTCCACCAGACAATTCTTACCAGGGACAACTTCCACTGAGGCAATTCCCATCCATGGCAATTAACCCACAGACAATCCCTTCCCCAGAAAACCTGGCACTGACATGGAGGGAATAGTTTGGAAGAAGTTGCCTAATTGGGAATTCCAGTACTACCTTTTGAACTTGAAGTGCTGAAGTTAAAACTCTGGGAGGTACAGTAGACACTAATCCCTTTCTAACATGATTCACCTGACTGAAAATTTGGGAAAGAAAAGCAAATGAAGGAAAGTGGTCATAGAATTCTAACCAGAAAGGGGGCCTCATATTGATATCAAATGGATCATAATTTTAACAATAGAATTAGCATTTACACAGAGCACTTTTGAGCATAGAAAAACCACTGTAAATGCCTGTTTATACTTCCAAATTTCATGTGCTATGAATATTTATGAACTATACATATGGTCAGTTATCCCTTGGTCTTCAAGGCCAATTACGGTTATACAGTACTGTACTTAAATCTGAGATGAACATTGTTTAACTTTCACAGCTTTAGGCCTATAGCACTATACTGCATTATGAATCCGCCTTGAGGAAGCAATACTTCAGCACTAAGTTTGAAGTCACAAAAGTGATCTAATATAAAGATTCCAAGGCAAACATGAATCCCAGGTAATTCAAAATATTCACCTACATGATAAACACTGTCCAAATATTTATATGTGGCCTTTGAATAAATGCAACTCTACTAAGAGAGCAATATATCATGGATTTTATTGTTCTTATTCATTTTATTTTTAATAATAATATTACTAGTAACTATTCAATGTTTTATGTTTTGCAAAAACATTACAATGTTTTACTATACATTTGCACATTCTGATTTTTTTGTCTTTCATTGAATTTAAAACCAAATAATCCTTCCTGTTCTCACAGATTTGCACATACTTAAAGCTCTGAGAAGCATTGTCAAGAATATACAGTACTGTAGCTGGTAATGCATAGGCCTATATTTGTGAATTTAATATTAATGATACTGCACAATCAATTATATCAGAGCTGGAGAAAACACCGAGATTTGACAGGCAAGGAGAATAATCACGATCAGCACTTGCTAATAGTAATGATATTATATGAAATCACTGTCACTTTGGATACCAAACAGAAAAGAATTGAAGTTAAGAATTAAGTCGATTGTGCCTATGTCTGGGGGGCCTGTTTCATAATTGTAACAGGTATATATTACAAACAAGGTTGGAAACCTTGGATTAGGCCTCAGATGTAACAAACCATAGATGTTTGTATGGGAGTTAGATGAGTGAGACACCGCTTTGCAAAATCTGTGTCTACGAAAGTTTGCTAACAGTACACTACTGTACATGCGAAATGGGGCTATCTTTGGCAAAGCTTTTAACTCCTAAAAGCACAGCTGACCTACAGAGACTCAATGGACTTTGCAGTATTTTTTAATCTAACATAGCAACAAGGGAGCAATTGTGCCAATTTATTTGATGAAGTTTATGAACAGAAGTCACTTTCTGTTAGAGCACTATACATGTAAAGCTTCAGTCACCCTCTCTCATCTGATCACAGAAGTAACATACTCTTATATAGAGTAACTTTTTTTCTATAATTCAAAAATACAGCAAAAGCAATGAAAGAAAATGGAAAACACAAAATATTATGGAAAATGACATTTCCAAATAAAATGACTTAAGATAATGAACGTACAATAAAAAACACCGTACAGAGAAACAGGAAGGTAGCAATTCAAATATTTCCAAATGGTTTACTGTTTTCATCTCAGCAATGTACGAGACTGAATCAAAGAACTGAACTGAATATAAACAAAATGGTGCTTGACTTTAAAAATTACAGGAAAACATCCAAGCAAATTGAAAAGGGCCGTGATATGACTTCTGAGAACACAGAACAATTGCCACACTGCCAGTACCAAACCCACTTGTATCAGTACCTCTACCATACCTTTGTTCCATTTTGATCAAACAGAAAGTCTAATCATTTGAAAGAGCTCTAGAAAACCTGTTACAATCTGGCAAAATCTACACGTTTTTCAGGTGATAAATCAGTACTTGCAAAGATCATACACTGAAATAGGTTTAAAGCAGCAATTAGACTCACTTGGCAGTTCACAACAGCTGTTTGGCGACTGCCAATATTTTTTAAGGACAGATTTCTAAGGTGGAAATTGAATTTTAGTATGTGACAAGAGGAAAGTTCCTAAACCCAAATTCAGTTGAATTTTCATTCAATCCTGTGAATACAGTAGTTCTTGAAATACTTGCATATGAAGTTACTGTGTTTGTTAGCAAAATTTAAATTAAAACAAGCAGGAGCCATGTCATCTCATTTATTTCCTATGTTTTCCAATCCATTATTATGACCATGACATGAATAGATTATGTTTTATGCATAGTGAATTCAGTGCCGTGCTAAAAACATTCCTATGCCTTTCATGCATTTAAATTGCAAATGTACGAGACTACCAAGTCGTAAATTAGTTTTACACTTTAAAGAATAACATAACAGTGCTGCTACTATGAGCCTATGATGTCACATGTGCTTGCTTCAAGTGAGCTAAAAAAATTAGCAACTTCATCTGCTTAATACATCTCAAGAACAACACATTAGGAATCAGATGCAAGTTTTACAATTATAAAAGTTCCTCTTCAACATGTCAAAACTTATTAAGAAAACCTTTTCTTTTTAAGGGTATAAACCATGTAGAAGTGGAACCAACACTGAAGTCATGCATGATCGTAATTCGAAACAATTTTGCGAGAGTATCAATAGGAAAGATAAAAGTAAACTGTAAGAATTTCTTAAAAATATAGTCAACTTACACTCTTTTTGATAACTTTGACAGCAAATGGTCTTTCTGTTCCAACTTGAACACATTTTTTGACAACAGATGTGGCACCCCTGGAAATCAAAACAAAGAGAATCATGATGTAATTTAAAACAATATAACTTGTACCAAACTATATTAATAACTTTCACTTTTACATCAAGGAAGTGTCAGCAAAATGACCACGTCTTTAACCTCACATTCAGGAAACTTTCATATGGTTCCATTTAGTGGTTCTCAAGAAATTAGCATATGATGTTAAGACCTTCATTTGTAACCTTACATGAATTTTAAATAATCTGTTGTGGTGTTATCTTCTCACACTGATGAACAACACTTTGTCTTTCTTTGTGTTTAAATCTTTCATGTTGATGTTGAAGTTGAGAATGATATCAGGTTCCTATGGAAAACATAAAATCTGTACCATTGCCATGCCTCCCATGAATATTCATGACATAATTTGCATGAAAAGAATGCTAGTTGTAAAAATTAAAAGGAAAACAAAACAGTGTCAATTTTTTGTGAAGTTCTGTAATATAATGTCAGATGAGCTTGCTCCAATATCATTCCTAGGAATGTGATAACTTCATGTGCTTATATACTCAGAGCCACATAAAGCAACTGAAGGCAATTCCCACCGCGTGTTTGGTCTAGTGGTAGAGCGTCCGCCTCTCACGCGGGAGTCCCGGGTTCGATTCCCAGGCCGAGTCATACCAAAGACTTAAAAAATGGAACCTTCTGCCATTGTGCGTTATGCTCTGCATAAGCAATGGAGAAAGGGAAAACAAGCCAGTGAGCCACAACTGGAAAAAAGGCCGTGGCCGGCTCGACTTGAA
>WURT03180844.1:0-23623 GCA_009936505.3 Holothuria glaberrima | reverse complement strand
TGAAAGTAAGCATATCTAAACAAGTGCATATAGTGCTAATAGTATAGTTGTTATTTCCATATCACACCGCAAGTGGAGTAATGGCTGTGAAGTAAGGCTTATTTCAAATAAGATGTGGGTGGGGTCATGTCCCATTAAAAAGGTTGGGCCTCTTGATGGAGAATTTCCAGTTTTGTTGGGGTTATAAAATGCATGGGTACCACTAATTATGATAATCCTGGGGACAAGCAGTCGTCTAGACGATGTAGTTGATTTTACCCGTAAGCAGGGCATATTCCCATAACCCCACAAAATATTTTGGATTATTTTTGAATGGAGGCACAAAATTTCCTTTTTTTGGTATTCGATTCCAAAAGCTTTCTCATCGGATGAAAATTTCTCATTCTAATTCCTTTTTGCCATTAGTCGTATTTGTGGGGGATTTGGACGTTTCCGTGGGTCCTACACATAGCTTGGCCTCATGTAGTGTGAATTCATAGTCGTGCTCTTTAAAGGCAAGTTGTCGGTGATATATCTTCAATAAATTCACTACGGGGTATGGCTGTTCTAGGCTTATGTTTCAGACAACAGACAAACTTAGACCGTTCCTACTGATATTTCCATGTATGTGAAAACTAAAGACCCATGTTGTTGTTGTTTTTCAGCCATCGCATGCAAATATGATGATCTCCCACTTGTTTCTAGTGGTATTTTTAATACAACCAGTTGTGATGGCAACCTTGTAGGTGATGGCTGCAATCTAACATGTGCCGATAACCATTTCCCATCAAAGTTGAAAAGGATAGTCTGTCAAAACAGAGGTTCAATCAACGGCACATGGTCGCATGAAAACGAATTTAGTTGCACAGGTAAATATACTGAATGGTATATGGTTGCTGTGACTATTTCTTACGAAACAAAAATATCTCAAGGCAAACGATAAACAGCAAATGTTAACTTTCAGTATTATATTCTTTCATCTTTCTCTTCCAAATCATATGAAATGCAATAATCCTAGGCCTAGGTGTCAAGTGTGTCGGTTCATTATCACGGACGAAACATTTACTCCTCTTGCACTACTTGCAACATTCGTCCCCCTCTAGTGGATTGTGACTGCTTAATGTAGTATATTTATGTTGGTCAGACCGGCAGCAGATTTAGTCTGGTGTTTGACAACCACAAGAAAAGTGTGCAGGATAAATAAGCTATCCTGTATCAAAATATTTCAGTAGTGAACCAAAACCACTCTTTATCTAATTTAAGACCTATGATTCCGCTTGGTTCTAATTACCCATCTGTCACTCAAAGACTCAAATCTGAAAGCAAGTGGATAATAAAACTATCCACACATAACCATGGCCTTAACAAAGACCTGGGCATCTTGAGCTATTTTCCCTCCGTGATTTATTACCCTCGCCAAAGGTTTTAACGTTATCGCTGTGTCTGTTGTTTGTAAATTAACCTTGTACTTCACATTTTGCGCCAAAGAAGGACAAAGACATATACGCTGTTTTATTACCGTAACTGTGCTCTCATATTGTCATCTTTGTGGTGTTTTCTACTTACACCTTACACTCTTTTATGTTTCATGGAGCATTCGTGGATATTATCATATTACATATATATATATATACATACATATATATATATATATATATATATATATATATTCCAATAAAGCACGAAGCCCTCTTTATGTGTTCACCTACTTCTTTCGAGTGTGGCAATTGAACATTTCATTGGTTGTAATTCTGTGAACAAGGTGAGATGAATTCTAAACTCTTTCTAATAAGGGTATAACATTTTCCTACCAAGAGTTCGCGGAAGTGTCAAAAGGTTCCTTCGACAGAAATAGCTGCAGTGGTAACCTCGTAGGTGTTGCATGTAATGTGACGTGTTATGACGACCTTTACCCAACATTCTCTGTTCAAATAGTTTGTGTAAGCCAGTTAGAGGCGACCGGAAAATGATTTTATTCAGGGGATCGAATATGCACTGGTCAGTTAGTACATATTTCATTCTGGCAGACTACAAAGACAGCTTAAGGGGAGGATACGTTTCCTGTTACCTAATGATAATGCAAGGTGTCTGAAGATATCTTGATTTGGGTTGTATTAATTGAATGAAGTTCAATAGTGGGGAGTGAAGTGGAAATAAATTGAATTTTGTGCAAAAGTTTCGTTGTGTGCACATCACACATTTGTTTGAACCGTTAGTAGTGAGATCAAATTTGAGCAAGGCTTGAAAAGGTTCCTGAAAAAACCAAACAAAATTTGTTCTTCTCCTCCTAAAGTTTGAAGGATCCCTGTCATCATAAATGAGAATGCAGATGTGTCATGGAGGCTCTTGAAGCAAGTAATAAAGATAAAGCTTTTCACGGAAAGTTAAATTTCCCCTCTTTGCGCTAACTTAAAAAAGTGGTCGTATGCAGTCTTTTTGGCGATAACGTTAATCAAGGACGTGTCAGTATGTAAGATGTGTGAGGAAAAATGTTAACGTATATCAGTCGCAGGAATAGTATTTAGAGGTGGAAACCACTCCATGAGTTACGTCGTAATTTTAGTTCCTTTTAGGCACTCATCTTATTGTTTTACCACGTCCTCCCCCAAACAATTGAAAAAACAAAGCTAAATGTAATCATAACGTAAAAACTCAATTAAGCTTTGAGCACAGATCTGTATATTTTGTGTGTGTTGATAATATCACTGAGATTTGTAATCTCGAAGGTTGACTAAGATATTTTATTAATAAATCTTCATGTCGTAGTTGGGTGGGTGGGTGGGTAGGTGGGTGTTCCTGTTGGTGCAGAGACTCCGTGAATGGATATGGTAGCATAGCATGATTAGAAATGTTACGGTTTCATTTTTGTGGTGGCCAGTTTCTGGGACTTATGCTGTTCAAGCCCCTACAACATTTTGAGAGTACCTTCCTTTGCATACATGATTTCGATTGAATGATATTTACTTCAGTTGTTCTTGAAAATGTATTGTGATAGTACAAATAAAAGAAACGAAGTTAAGAAACAAAATGGTCAAACTGGCGGCACGAAGTATTTAATTGGCACCATATTTGTTAAGTATGTGTCTTTGGTTGTGTCCGAAGGCCTTTTTTCCAGTATGTCATGCTTACTAGTGAGTATGTTGTGATAAAAGTAAAAATGTTAGGATGATAGATATCTCCCAAAAAGTTTTTATCATTTTTGCATAGGACTGTGTACAATGAAGGAAATAGTAACACTCGTGTGGTATTAGGTGAACATCTTAGTTAAAATTCATGCATTCTCAGAGATGAGTATAAAAATAGTCAAACAAGTTCATAGACAAGCAATTTGGATTAGTGTAATTCTTGTTCCAGAATAGGGTGAGACCATGTAAGAAACTGGTTAGAAATCGGCCAAAACAGCACCATGAACAAATGTGAAATATTGTCTGTTCTGCCGGTACATGAAGCATAACAAGTAATAATTTTAAAAAATCTGAAAATGCAGAATAACACCTAAATGGTGTATCCCATTTCAGCCCTTAATACATTTGTGAGTCATTTCAACCCGTTCTAGACAGAAGTCTTGATGAAAGTTTCCCTTCATTTAAAGCTGTGACGTGTTCATATGCCGAGCTTCCTGAAGTTGCAAACGGCTACTTTGACGTAGATAATTGCTCTGGCAACCACGTGGGTGACATATGTAGTTTAACGTGTACTGCCAACTTTTACCCAACGTCTGGAGACAAAACTTTTTGCAACAATACCGGAACGGTAAACGGAACATGGTTCAATAGTACTGGTTTTACCTGTGACGGTAAGTTCAGTTATTGAGCAAGGAAGATTCCCTCTAAGTGCACAATGTGATGTCGTATTAAGTCAACTGTATGTGGGAAGGTACACCTTATACATACCTTTTTTAAGTTTAAACAGCCCAACGTCAACTTTAACACTCCCCTGGTGTAATGAACGACTGGTTTAACTTGTGGGTCATAAAAAAATTGTCCAGGTAAAATTTAATCAGCATCTCTTGGTTATTTTAACCAGGGTTTGGTCTGGAAACAGGTGACCATGATCTTGGTAGGATTTTGAAGAGTGTACTACTGGGGTATTATGCTGTTAACCAAAGATCATTTTGAAATAAAAAATCCTGACAAAGTTGTCGATCTAGTGAGGCGTTATTTGGGTTTTGATGCAGAATATCCTTTCAAGTTTTAAGAGTTGGGATGTCATTTAAAGATGATGGATAAACATTGTCTACATTGCCAACATGTTTGTACAAACTCCAGAGCCTCCTGAGTGTTCGTGCCAGTTCCGAAATCATCAAGGAGCCTTTGATAAATAATCTTTCAGGGGTAAGTGGGTCTGAAAATGTTGGCTTCAAGGAATTGCCACCCAGATAGACACTTGAGTGACCATTTCCTTTTGGCTTTCATTAAACTCTCGGTAACATCACCATCGGAATAACATTCCATTATACATTTCTGCAATAACTTTGATAGGAAGAGTCTAATCGGAATTAGCTATTCATTTTCTCAATGTCCGCCTAATTCACGAATGAATTCACTGCTGAACATCTTGTACAGAGCATTTTTTAATCGGGCAAAAGCTATGAACTCAGCTTCTGGAAAACTTCATCCCGGACACTTCATATAGGAACAATCCCCAACGTAGATACCTCTTCTAATTCTCATTCAGAAAGTTCCAAATTTTCGGGTGATAAGTTGCCTGGAGGTAACTTGTCATAGTTGAGAATTTTTCATGAGGGAAGCGGGGTGGGATTTGACAGCGTGAGAATCTTGCGGAAGACGTCATCAACGGGAGGGGGAAGGGGGAGAATCTTTTTATGGAAACTGCTCTTTCATGCATTAATTCAACTGTTGAAAAATTATTAATTAATTGTAAAATATCATTTTTAAACTATTGTTTTTATTTATTATTGTTCCTCCTTTTTGTATCCACATATAGACATGACCTGTCAATATCATGAACTCCCCTTCGTCAGCAACAATTTATATTGGAGTTGTTATGGAAATCGGGTGGGAGAAGAATGTTTTCTCACGTGCATGCCTGACTTTTATCCAACATCGTCAGTGGCAACGACTTGTTTGAACACGTCTGGTGGCTTCTTTGGAAGATGGTCGAACGAAACAGATTTTGCTTGTGATGGTACGCGCAGGGACGTAAATACAGAGGGTGGGAGCGTGACACCCCCTGTGAAAATCAAAAGTCGGTCTCTGGGCGCAAAAAAGTCGGCCTCACATTCAGTTCAGTATGCCTTTGTAACAGTAGACCAGACATGAACAACATTTAATACCTTATTCAAATTGAAATTCCGACAGAGATAAGTAAAAGTGAAAAGATTGTCCGAATTTTCCAGTGAGTCCCCGAATTTTTGACCGAATGCCTGAAAAATGTGCAAAACTCTTCGCTCTTCGCGAGCATGTAGTGATTTAGTCAATGGGAGTCGGTGTCCAAGAAATGTAGTTGATCCCAAAATAGTTCACACACCCTGCGAATTCATGTATACACGCCCTTTGGTACGTGACTTATAAAAAAAGGACTTCATCAATCTGGATAATATTTAAACCAAAGCGTGGTAAAAACATATCTAGATTGTCATCATATAGGAGCCACAAAGTCCGTAAAGCATTATGTGCAATTCCTAAAAAAATAATTATCCACAGTTGGAAGATCGTTTTCGTCAGGTAAAAGTTCGTTTGTTATTTGTGGCAGTGCTGTAGTATTCGGGACCGGTCTCGGACTCGAGACCCGTCTCGAGTCACGGTTCTAAGTACTTGGACTCGTGAATCGGACTCGGAAGGCAAGGACTCGGACTCGGCGCTAAATTTTCTGAGACCGGGCTCGAGACCGGCAGAATTTGGGAATAACTTTTATGCAAGTAATCCATCGTCACATAGCGCTCCACACGGTATGTCTTTGTGTATGCGCGGTAAAGTGTCGATGATATTTTTAAAGGCCCTAAAACTTACATGGGGTCCTTAATTACTTACGCTGGTGACCCAGGAGTTTAATCGGGAAAATCTCAAGGTCCACAGCCAGACGTGAACCCATGATTTTCCATTTTGGCCTCAGTTTGAAATGGTTAGCGTTCCAACTGAATATGCGGTGTCTATAGAAGTCTGTCACGTCAAAAGGCCCTGTTTTACTAAGAGCAGCACCAAATGGGATTAACAGAGTGTAGCCATGAAAGCTTAGGGGGTTTAAGCAAAATAGTGAACATAAACTTGAACAGTTTTCTACGCTATCTGTCGAGACTCAACAGATGATCCTGGCATGACAGAGAGAAATAAACAAATTGATGTTAGTGGCGCAAATGTTTTTTGAAATATGTATGGCTGGAGAGAATGTGCACGGTTGGCGTGAGTTTATCCAAGAGTAGCGTCATTGTCTGTTGGCTCGAACAACGTTAAAAGAATATTTTTGTGCCAATGGAGCTTTTAAGGTCGCCTTGAGTTTCAAGGTACCAGACTTCCAATTTAAGTTGTTGGTATCTCAAAACCGTATTCTATATAATTGTAAAATATCATTATTTAGAAATACACATGAAAGGCATAAGCTAGAGGAAATAAAGTAAAATTCAGCCTATTTATGTTTCAATCAAAGGGCATTTTGTGTCATAAGATTTCCTAAATTTATTTCAACAGGCCTGCCTAGCTCCCCTCATCACCACTGGATTACACACGTCAAACTATGTGGCCTGTCAATTTGACTGCAGGGAGCATGTGAGTGGTTGGTTGGGGGGGGGGGATTATTTGGATTATGGTATATTTTGCAAGCAGGGATGTAGCACAGGGGTGGCGCCAGGTGGGGGAAGCGGGTCATGCCAACCCTTTCGGGGAAGGTTGCCCCCGTCGGGTAGTTTTTACAGTTTCGTCAGGTAGTCTTATTCAATACGAAAAGGTACGCAGTCCTCGACTACGATTAAGTCGCTCCGACGGATAACCTGTTTTTTCTCTAAAGAGGACAATTTTTCTTATAAGAACCCAAACTTTTCGGCACGCTACACGCGCTGTAGAGTCAATCCAGTTCTTCAACAGTTTCAATCGCACATAGATAGACAGGCCCGTTCACCTTAACAAGTAACATGTAGGCAGAGTGTACTTTATGGTGACGTCGTAAATTTTATCCCATATCGCAAAACTTAGTTCCTGTTTACTTAGTGCGTGTGTAATGCGGTACGGTCAGCTGGTGAGCGACTCACAGAACAACGTTAGGCTATTTCATCTGGTAGTCGAGGTGGTTTCGATACAATGTATATTATCCCCGAAACAGTCTACAACTCTTAAAGCTTTTTTTTTCCTTTTTGTTCTTAACGATTACATTTGTTTTTTGTGTAGGCCTACCAAAAATTTTCCCGCGGTTTGAAATTTTACGTTTCATATTCAAAAGAACACTATCAGTGAGTAACTCGGCTCTTGAAGTTTTAAGTGATATTATGCAAAATATGCCCTGACATGATGTGGGATGTTTAGCTCCTTCATATTCCGTCCTTACCACCCCTCGACATATGGACTTTCGGAATTTTGGTCGCCGTCCATGGTCTGTTTACTTATTTTGGCTTTCAAAAGGGTCATTTCTGAGAAAAAATAACCCAAAATTTTTGGTACCCACATCAGTCTCGTTAATCACAGCTATAGTACAAACCCTTTGCACCTTTTCAAGTAACTTAATAATTAGAATAAATGAATTTATATAAACGTCGGCCATATCATCTCATTTCACTAAACCTAGTTAATGTTCTCTTGTGTCTGCCTTGCGGTATGGCTAGCGACTCAAGGAGGGAAGTGTAATGTTAAGTTATGCCTGATAAGGCCCATCTGCCTGGATAATTGACCTAAATGAGCTTTAAATAGTTAAAATGGGTACAGATTCCTTTTAGTGTAGGCTTACCCTCCAAAAAATTCGCGCGCTTCGGGAGCCTTGCAATTTCACAGTTTAGATTCCGGGAAAAACATTAAATCAGCGCGGAACTCTGTTCCTCTATTTCATAAAAATTTTATGCAATATTTTCCCCGCATTGGTATGATATAGTACACATGTATACTTTAAATCCCCCATAACCAACCCCTTGACGGCCTCGGAGCTGTCGGCACTTCTGGTTGCTGCCCCGGGGAGTCGCGCAAATCCTGGCACCACCCTGATGTAGCAGAGGGATTGGTGATGGTATATAGTAACTGAAATTCAAGGTGACAGGGCTTGAAGCCAAAGAATTCCAACTGCCGCTGCTAGTCCATACAGTTCAATCTACAATAGACTTCAACTTAACCAAGATGTGGCCAGACACCTCATTTCTAGCGCACGCCTTTTGCTTCCGAAACTGATATGTTGTCATGTTGTCCGCACAATTGTTTTGTTGGCAAATGTATATCCCAAATGCACCCCTTTCACAAGCGTTCGGTACTAGTCACCGCTTTGAGCAAAAACGGTTGAAGAAATGAGGCACATTCGAAAGAAAGACACTCTCACGTATAGAGTACCAAAGGTACATCTACGGATGCAGGGCCAGTTGGGACGGATTAATTACAAAAACTATATTATATATATTCCGATATATTCTGGTTCATATTTAAACAGTAGAACAGTGAACGCAAGAAAAGTTTAGCAGTTTGAAACAATTTTCATAGAAAATATTTAGAGGTCGATCATTTTAAACTAACAACCACCCTTACCCAGTTACAACTATCCTACCTACGCCGATTTTCCCAACAGACCTATTCGTCAATACCTACCTTTCCACCAATCCGAAGTAAGAATTTCAAAGAAAACAAGCAGTAGGATGTTCAGCATGCATTCAAAAACACCACATGAACAACAAAAGAACAAACCTACACTGCCAGGCATACCCAGAGCTTATAACATAACACACAACGACATTTTATAAAAGGGAGTGTAAAAATTCATCATTTGTAAATTTCTGTTCTTATAATGTACACTTTATCCATAAGTGGACTCGGACTCGGACTCGGACTCGGTCTTAGACTCGAATGTCAGAGACTCGGGCTTAGGCTCGGAATCGGAAGGTGGAGACTCGACTATAGCACTGGTTTGTGGACATCAGAACTGACATTTAGCTATTGATAGGACTTTGTTAACCTCGTGAAATAAAAGTTATCTAACGAAACAAATTTTTAAGTTTCTCTACACTCTGGACGACGGCAATTTTTACTTCATGGTGTACATGCCCCCAAAAGGTTTAGTGTACCTGTGTCGCAACGCAGAAAGTTGGCTGAGCTTTGAAAGTGCATTCGTTAAATTATTCGTTCATTCGTTTTTTCCCTCATTCGTTCGTCTCTCAGCCCGCTCTGTCGTCTATCATCCATTCATTCATTTGCTTTGATGTCAAGTAGTGAAAATAAATGGGATGAAGTGCACTTACAGCATAACCCATACGGGCATGTGGGTTTAGGGTATCATTTTCGTAGCGAGATGATTTGTGAAATTAGTGGAATTTGAATATTGAAAAATCACGCCACAATTTGTCATCGCATGGAGGAAACAGCAAAGGGAAAAGACCTCTGTCCCGTGGAAAAGTGACCCAGTGCACCCATCTCGCCACTTGCTAAATTGACAGTTATATTATTATCTTTGCATCCCCCTATTACCTGCTCGTATGTTGAACTTCCGGACGTTACGAAAGGGAAGTTCAGTGAGGCAAATTGCTCCGGAAACTTAGTGGGAAAGACGTGTACCTTTACATGATCTATTAATCAAGCTCAGACTACATGCAAAGATGTCGAAGAACCAAATGGGACCTGGATACCAGGAGCGGTTCTTGATTTTCTGGGGGCTTAGGGAGGCTTGAAAAGGAAGAGTAAAAATTTCTCTCAAATATATAAATCGGCAACGCTCACGCTGAAATTAAACAATGATAACAAAAACGGTACTATAACATAGACTTAACGTATATACAGGCATATATTTTTTTTATTTGGAAGAATGTAGCTAACGATAATGAGAGATACGTGTAACCGGACCTGTTCACATTGATGGGAGTAGCGATTCGGACTCGAAGGCGTAACCCAGGCGGTTTTTGCACTGTTGACTTCATTTTCCAAACTTACTAGTTTGAGAGGCTAAACCTTGATATGGTGTCCAGGGTGACCGGAATTCCATGAGAGATAAAGGGGTTAAATGACGTCCGTGTGTGAATTATGAGCGTGTCCAAGTTTGTTTTACAGATACATACTAATGAGGTAGGCCGATTTTCTTCACACTTGATGGTAAGGTTCCCTCGGACAAAAACCTTTGTGTTTCACTTACTACCGAAGGTAAGGTCAAAGGTCTGAGATCAAAAGTCAAAGTTTTCGAAAATCATTTTTTGTTTTTCCAAGAGAAAACATCTCACCGACATAAAACTTCACATGAATCATTAACAGGACTAGTATTACCGAAACATGTGGTTGCCATGAAAACGAAGATCGAAAGTTATGTGATGAGAGGCCAAATGTATATTTTTAAACGCAGAATTATGTCAAGACCTCTTCCTAGTCAAATGGACTGTTTTTTTCAGACCTGGTGGTTCGGTACCTAGGAGATAAAAATTGTGTCAAAGGTGGGTGGTCAAAGTTCAGACTTAGAAAAGAAAAAAAAACCTTTTGATAATCCTTTAATCTTTTGAGTGCAATGGAAGTGTCATGTTCTATGCCGTTATCATGGAAACCACATTAAAGTCAAATGTATATTTTAAGTACAATTCTGTGTCAATACTCCTCCTGAATGGCTGGGTTAATGAATGTTTAAATTAAATCGTAGTCAAAAGTCCTCGGTAATTAATAGCCGATTTTATCAAAACTCCATAGGAAAGACACCAAACGGTAGGAACTTGTGCCACGTACTTCGAAATAATGGTCAGAGGTAACCTTGCAGATAATAAGAATGCAAAGTGCTACCAAAATGTGTGGTTGTAACTGCAAGTGGGTCAACTATGATTTGATTTAAGCTCAAATGTACATGCTCTATCTGCAGTTTCTAGTAAAGCTTCTACTTAACATCTTATGTGGTATGCATATAATAAAGTACATTTCCTACAGACAGAGATTACACACTTTAGTGGAGACAGAGTACTTCACTTACACTGTGGAAGTTTGCCAAGAAAATTGAAAAAAAAAATGTTAAAAATATTGTGAAGTTCCATTGAAACACCAAGTTTATACAGCTTTCATCTAAATGGAGCATTCCTAACTTTTAAAATGTTAATTGTGTTTCACTTAACTGCTTAATTCACATCTGATTGGAATAAATTGTAGCAAACAATTGGCAATTCTTACAGGGACTCGTGTTTCTAAGTAGTACAAAACTACATGGAAGTTTCATGAAGAAAATTGTATAAGTAATTGTTAACAATAACAAATGAGTCTCACAAGATCTATAATTACCGCATCAACAAACAGTGTTTATGTACAAGGTTTCTTTTTCTTCTACATTCGATGGTAGCCGGAATCTACTGACATCGTTTCTCGGCCTTTTGGGTAAGATCATGTGTAGTACATGTTCTTTTCAGACAGTCAAGAACAAGACCACGCAGGACAGACCCTTGATGTAGAGGTCTGAGGGTTGAAAGGTTGGTTAGTTAAGTTTGTATCCCTTTGGGGATGTAGCTCCTTAAGGGATCAGAACTCCTTAGGGAGTAAACGTTTGGTTTGCCCCTTGACTATTTGCCAGAGAGTAGAGGGGACTTCTGAAAAAGTAGCTGGCATCTGCTGGTAACATTTAATTTTCCTAGAAGTTTCAACTCTCTGAGTTACATCATTATGGTTACCCATAATGAGCAGTTAATTAGGAGAAGATTTAAAAAGGGCGGTTGGTGAAACATTTGACCAATCATTCTCAATATTACCTTTTCATGCATGACAGAAACCTTGGGCTACTGTTGGATAGGAAAATTGGTTAATTTGGCAAATTGTTTTTTGTCAACTGTTTGAAATTAGCACTCATAGTTGCTAGCAAAAATCTTGACCAAATGACAGAGTTAAGGGTTGACACCATCTGTTTTACAACTTTGGCAAAATGTTGGATCTAACAGTTGACGCAACCTGTTTGAAACGTTGGCCCAATGGCATAACCTTCCCAGGTAACACAAATCGTTTTTAAAACGTGTAAAGTGGTTTTATAAAACGTTTTATTACACCACTGTGACGTTTTAAAAACGTGTTGTGTTACCTGGGTTCGGTAGGCAAAAAGTTTAGCCAACTACAAAAGTGTTTGTTGTATAGTATAGGGGTGGTTATAACCGTACATTTTCGCATTATTATGGATGTCAATTACCAATGTATATATTGTGGCGGACTAACAGGTTTACTTCTTTTAATTATTTAAATGTTATAGAGTGCAGTTTTGTGTGCATATTGGATGGAGTATAATTAATTGTGATGTAAATATTATATGGATATTTCACAACCAGTAAGTTAACATATACCTTTACAGACTTTGCAACCACGAAGCCTCTATGCTCCAAGAAGCCTGCAATAACAGGTGTCTTAGGTAGAGGTGGTCTTTGGCAAAATTACGCTCATGATTATAGTTCCGCTATGAAGTATGTATGCTCAACCGTTCACACTCAACTGGCAGTCCTTTGTTTTATTCGATAGCTGAACTTTAAAATGGAATCAATGTGAAAAATTAAAAGTATCCTACAGAATTAAGAAAGGGGTAAGTTCAGTCGTCGTTCTGATTCTTTAAAACTGTCCACTGTAATGTCACAAGTGTGAATCGGAATGGAAACAAAAGGATGTAGCCCCTCGTTATTTGGTAGTAAGTGGTCAGTGCAGAAGACATCGCTTTGTTTTCACTCAGATTTCGAGTTTCAACGTCCCAAATAACAACCCCAATAGCTTTAACTGATGTTTAAAGTTCAGTGAGTCTGAGGCGACTTCACATTCCCTTAACAGAGACGGATCAAGGAACTGTCGAAAGGAGGGACGAATAAGGGTGACGTCAATGGCAAATATTGCCATATACCAAAACACCGCAGCATAGTTAAGTGTTATATCTGTGCCAAAAAAAAAGAAAGAAAATTCATGGGGAATTCCCGTGTCCCCATCCACCCTTGCTTTGAAGAAGGTAGTTCGTTGTAGTTGTGAATAAAATACGTGTCTTACATGCAACTGTATTATGTATTTCTTTTAACTTTATATACTAAAATAAATTTCACGGGGTACCTACGAACACAAAGTAAAAGTTGAAACGAAGTTGATGATACAACCGTGTTGGCTAAATTTATCCATCTGTAATTTGATCCCTTTCGTGAAAGGTGGAGTGGAAATTTCTCCTGTTCGGCAAGTACCAGTAGTTTCCCCAATAGTTGTCCACATAATTGTTTAAGCTTACCCCAAATATGAAAGACTAAAAGCAGTACTTTTAAGGCATTTTATAATTTTCAACGTCATGGTAATGAATTAAAATTGTTTTGCCTAAGCAAGTGCCATTCCCGCGATTACTAGTCCAGCCAAAACGTGAAACTGCTTGGGAACGAATACAGACGCTCTACAAGCCTGATTCTATAATAAGCCTCGATTTTCTCCCCTCTCCCTCTTCCCCTTATTCCTCTGAAAGAAGCAGCAAATGGGGAAATATTTGTCTAGACCTACTTAAAAAGTATTGGAGGATGAATTTTCCTGAACTAGTTGTATCCCATCTGTGAAATTATCTTGATTCGGGAATATGTATCAGTTAAAGAAAACACGGGAGTCAGAGGGAGAGAGAGAGAGAGGGGGGGAAGAGATGACAAAGACGTGGTTTTCTTTCTGTTTGCTAAAGTCTACTAATCTTTTCAAATTTCGTTTTATTACCAGCATTACGTAATATCGATTGCGATTGTAGCCTAGATTTACATTTGTACTACATTACACCATCTTAGGCAAAGCGTTTTGCAAATGTACTAAACTAAGCTTGGAAAGTTTCTTAAAATTCAACCTAATTATTACAAGCTGGTTCACTACTTTGCAGTGTAGGCAACATCATTCTGTCTTAGGTTGACTCCCTCTGAAAAACCCTCTCCAAGAAAACTAAAGGTAGGTATACTAAGTACAAAAATGTAAAAAAGAATAGTACGGTTCACTAGATAAAAAAGGAAATTCAGGTTAAAGATTCACTTATTTGTGGTTGTTATCCCATTTTATAGCCAGAATCACCAAGTAGGCGAAAGAAAATGTAATTACTAATAAAAACTGAGACACCTTGCAAACATCGTTTAACCTGAAGCAATAAGTTATGTTATATTTAGCCAAGAAAGGAATTACCTTTCATATTCACTACTGTTTACACTTTCCCAAGCCACCCAATCACTTTGAACAGACAGCTCAGTGCAGGCGCGTACTTAGGATTTAATCATTTTTTCGGAAGTTTCAGTTTACATTAACCCTATGACGAAACAGGAACCCCGGACTGCAAAGCCCTCCCAACTGCAGTGGGGTCTGTGACCCATCTTATCGCGCTTCTTGGTAATAAGTATGTTTACAGGTTGGGGGACAGGAGAGCTATATCAGAATATATTCGTAAGAACGAGGTGATTTTTGAGGCAGTCCTCGATCCTCTCCATGAAGGGTGTTGCTAGCATCTCCTTGCTCCACCCATCCATGTAGCTCCCAGCCTGGTTCCGTGTAATAATAGCCATTGGTTGACAAATCAGAGCTAGGAGAACTTTCAAGCAGTGCATATGCTTACTGTGTACCTGTTAATAAGCTTGTGCCATTCAAAACACTCGTGTAAAAAATAATCAAATAGCTCATGCAGTTTCATTTACCACTGAGCAGTGAGTGATAACAACCCATCGACTTTAGGCCTGCCACCTATTGAGATTAAAATATGAAATATCAGTGAGTGTCGCAGCATGCACATTTAGCACGTTTTGGTTACTCTTCTTCTTTCTATCGACCCATCGACTCCTCTCTTCCTTCCGTCTGCTCTTCTTGTCAACGCGTGCTCATGAATTCCCAGTGTCCAACGCTCTGCTAATTGTTCAACGGTCCATCAATAAGTTTGAAATTAAGGAAATGTATCCCATATAAACATACCACCTGCAAGTAATCGATCAATGAATAAAACAACATTTAATACTCATCTTACAGCCTTCGCTTTCAACTATTGAGCGAAAAGACACTGCAAAAGTAAGGAGGAAAACGCAAATGCCGAGACGACTCAAGTGTATTTTGTAAAGGAGTATGCACTATTTAATCGATATACCGTTGTATATATTGGTCTCGAACTTTCTCTTTTTCCATTCAATTATCTTGTTTGAAAAATCGCCATTACAGGGAGAGAGAACATCGTTAATTCGTTGGCAGAGAAACTTCATAGCAATGAATATGGAGACAATAGGGTGTACACCAATCCTTATTTTGTTACTATGCGTATCTAAAGGTTAGTGATTTTATGGCATGTTCAGAGTAAATTAATTGCTTTAGCTAATTTAAAAAATATTAATTAAAAAAGGAGATATATAAGGTTGGAAGCTTGCTTAAGGATCTCCAATACTAAGTATTATTTTGTGAATTAAAATGAAAACACATTCAGTAGAAGTCATCGAAACAAGGGAATTTCTTGTTTCACCTGACAATTATTGGGCCAAGATATGGAGAGTCACCAAAGAATTAAACTGAAATGTCATATAAGTATGGATCTCAAAACAGAATGAGTTTTTAATCCTATACGAATGTTGCCGTAAGGACCGTATATTTTCTTGAGGATATGACATTTTTTAACAGCTATATTGGTACAGAAGGGTTTCCTTTATATGATACATATTACTAAAAATTACATCCAGTTCAGCTTCCAAAATCTTACTATCCTTTCTGAAGATTTCAATTGCAACCATGTTAACAGGTCTTGGGGGAATACAACTTTTCCAAAAACGATATCATCTCGCGTACATCTCATTCAGTTTAGTTTAGCTTAGGTTAGTCTGTATTTAATTTGAATTTTAGTTTTAGGTATAAATTTAGTTTTAGATTTAGTTTAAGTTTTGGATTAGGTTTTAGCATAAGTTGTGGTCTTAGGTTTAACTTTAGTTTTGGTTTTAGTTCTATGTCTAGTTTTAGTGTTATAGTTTTAGTTTTACTTTCAGCTTTAGCTTCTGTTCCAATTTTATAGATTAGAACATATTTATAGTTTAAATTTCACCTGTTTCGTTTAGTTCAATTTAGATACAAAGACAATTTGAGTATATAGTTATGGTAATAACCCATAAACTCACGTACAACTGATGCTCACTTTTACTCAGGTTGGCTTGGCTTGCTTGTTTAGTTTAGCTCAGCTCACGATTTTAGCAGTGTTTCAGATCATTTGTTACTCGTTTCCCTTCATATCATATATCCACTGACTTGAACTACTTTTTAAAGTTTTTAAGTTCTGGTGACACTTAATGACATTGCTAGTTATTTAATGAAAAGTAAGTATTGAAAACGTAGAAATGTTTTGTATTCGCAATCAAAATCAGTCCATCAAACATCGAGCAATTGGGAGAGTAGTATCTAATTGCGCCATATATCATGGAAAATATTAGCTACAATTACAAATCTGTGGCGGGAATTAGGAGGAACTGAAACAATGTTTGCCTATACTACACTTTGATCAACCTTCATCTCATGTCCTGAGTGTTATGCGTAAAGTGAAATTTGTTCACCAACAGCTGGGCGATTTAATAATAATAGCAGTGAACAGATCTTTCATTTTTTATATTTTGAATGTTGAATAGAGACAGCCCTTTGAATGTCTCCATACCTCCACTGATGGATATTTTTCCTTTGTCCTTGTCATTTTCGCGACTTCAAAAACAAATGAAAGCTTATTAGGTTATTTCGGTCAGTTTTTTGTTTCCATGTTGTTTTTAATGAATATTATCTTTCTGCCAGCTCATCAAAATCAAGATACTGCAATCAGGGTCGACATTTTCTCCAGTCAATCCATCTGTACTAATAGACCATATTCAGCAACATCCCAAGGTACCGTTTCGTTCAATATTTATATATTTAATTCTTGAAGAGGTCAAAATGTTCCCTAATGGCATCTGTGTTTTTATTCATAGGCTTGAAAAGTAAGGGAGAGGAGGCTTACCACCTCCTAATAATTTGACAGAAAGGCTAAAATAAGTTTCAACCTTCCCCAATAATTTGTCGATGAGAATGTCTCATAATCTTACCAATAGACCAAAAGATATTCAAAAACTGATAATCATTACCATAGTTTACCTTTTTTCTGCATGTGTGACAAATTTAGCTCATCAAGAGTGCTGATATACCTTTACAAATATATTTTTACCAACCGTAAACTGGTAAACAGTTGCGACGTTATGGGGCATGGGAGCGATTCATATCCCAGTTTCCCATTTTTCATTACTTTCTTTTCTGCAAAAGAGGCTATGACACTTACTGAAATGTATGCAGCGCTAGGCTTCTCGATCTCTGCCAAACAGCTTTCAATGAGAATCAGATTTCGATTTTATAAAATGCCTATAGTGTGCCCATTCCTCTGCCGCTCTTACGGCAAAATTTATTTCTCCTCTCTGAGAGAAACACACCAAAGGTGTCAGTCCCTGCACAACCACTTAAAGGCATTGCCTGTTTGAATTTTTGTCGAGTACTCATATGAAAGAGGGAAAATTTCAGTACATGTCCAAACTCGGTACCAAAACTCCTTTCCCAACTCAAGATGTCCCTTCTTGAAGATTGAATACTCAGTTTGGCAAGAAATATCTCCAGGTATTCTTGAGGTCATAGAAGGTGATTCCAAGTGGACAAATTGTTTCAGATTCATTTTGACAATCTTTATCAGCGCATGATCTGTTTTTCCTTGAAATTCGATACCGTTGGATTGTTTAGATACTTTTCGGTATAGATCTATTGTAGAACAGTTCCATACCTAAGTTATGAAACATTCCATTCAATGTGTCAAAAATATTAAATATAATAGGTATGTCATATTTGCCTAGATGGTATCACACCCCATCGTGCATTGTTATGATGGTATGATGGTGATGATGGTGATGATGATGATGATGATGATGATGATGATGATGATGATGACGATGATGATGATGATGATGATGAGGAGGAGGAGGAGGAGGAGGAGGATGAGGAGGATGAGGATGAGGATGAGGAGGAGGAATAGGAGGAGGATGATGATGATGATGATGATGATGAGGAGGAGGAGGAGGAGGAGGATGAGGAGGAGGAATGATGATGATGACGACGACGACGACGACGACGAGGAGGAGGAGGAGGATGATGAGGAGGAGGAGGACGACGACGATGATGATGATTATCTTCCAAGTTTATGATGCAATTAAGATAAGATTTTCACATAAAGAAAGTTTTTCTGCATTTTTAAAAGTCATCAAATTTGGTCACCAGATCATGTTTTAAAGTTCCGCGTTCCACAATCAAAGATCCTTTAAAGACAGATAAATTCCCTTAATTTAAATGCTCTTACTTTGTATATACCCTTGTGGACCTTCGACGTCTCAGCCGTTTGGTCTCCCACCAGGACCTTAAAACTATCCTTAGAGGGATACCTGCCCAAAAAGCAATTCAAGATGAAAATTTCTGCAAATGTAATAAGCTCAAAACTTTTTTAAAGGTAGCATCATTTAGCATTGAAGCAACTTAACTAATAAAACATAATATTTTTTGAAGTGAGGGAGTTGAAAAGGTTGTTATTCTCTCACCTAGGCCCACTGCGCATTAACAGGAAGCATTCACTAAATGACGAAAATGTTTCAAGATATAAGTCATGCATGTAACCAAGAGGTTCAGGGGTTCGTCCGAACCCCTTTCTCGGTGAACAACCCTTGTCGCTTGAGTGAACCCCCATCCATCTGACTTTACTTCCATTGGCACTGGGATTGTGCACTATACTTACAAAACATTGTACTCTTCGCACCTATGGAAAGAAGTATGTGTCCAAAAAGGTGAAAAGCTAAACGGCAAGTACTGTCTTAAGTTAAACAGGCATGTAGGCCTATCAAAGCCTATCAAGTTATAAATTGCAATGATTCAAGTGGACGTCCTTTCTTATCTTCACAAAGAATCCCCCGCCTCATCGGCTTCTTTGTGTTCGGTAGAACTTTCGTTTCTTTTTAACTAACACCCCAATCCTTAATTGCTCTCGACTGTACGAGAATTCAATGCTCTCGTCGTACTCTGGAGGTTCTCACCTGAAGAATGCTTCACAAGAACTATTCTTGAGTTGAGAAAATAAATGAGGTAAACAACTTGAATAAAATCTCTGGTAACATGGGCAATGACCTTCCACAGTCAACGAAAGTAAACTTACTCAATAAGTACTCAAAACTGAATTGTGAACTGGGGGGTTTATGCAATGAGGAAATGAGAACGAAATTTCTTCCCAAACTGTCGCATTTTAGTCGACGTACGTCTCTTTCCCAAACCATCGCACTGCTCGCCTTTCGTATGTACTTTATTTCTTTTGAAACGCGACGTGTACTTATTGCGTAACGACTACTTGAGCATTCAGAAATTGTGCACCACCACAACAAGCAAAATAACAACTGCTAGAAAGTACAAACCGATATTCGACCTCTCAGAGGCACGACGAACAACGCGTTTTGTTCTGGTCGTCACTATGAAAGAAATATTGGCAACAGACCCGAATGGCGTAAGCCGCTATGAGCCACTACGCATACTAGAAAACAATGTGCCAAAAAGTGTCATCGGCTTCAAATACTGTACAGGTCGGGGGAAGGAGTGCTGATCAGAATCACACTCGACTTTAAAATGCACGAACCTACAGTCGCTTTGCCAGGTCAGTATCGGGCGATTACAGAGGTATTCTCTTCGGGAAACCAAAAAGAACCTATACCGAAATGCAAAAGTTGGCAGCAAATTAATGGCAAGTCCTTGCTAATCCTCATTAAGATAAAACCCCTTTGCAGTCGTAATATCGGTGGGTACGTTCAAGGTTCGGGCGGACTTCTCTTTGCCATCAGACTTTCTTGTCATTTTAGCGACCGCCCCAGCCCAGCTTTCCTCCTTTTTGTTCTTGATAGACAAAGATATGATATCCTTACCATAAGTCGCTTACCTCAGTTATTTGCACATAGGGAGTAACAAGAAGAACTGCCATAAACTTGTACAGAAACAAAAGCAGTTTAAAGACCAAAATCCAAACGAAAGGTTAAAACATTCACTCCCTTTCAGATTTCCATTAGGATAGATGCTTTAGTGGTCCCACCGTCGGGGTCCAAGACACAGTACGCCCGTCGAAGAACACTTTCTCCGCACGGTTACAGCAATAGTTCACCTGTGTTTGCTCTCTACAGGGTCAAACTTTTCAATATGGTCCCAAATTTTCATCAAGCTTCTTGCGTTATGGAAATTGTCAATCATTTACAGTTTCGGTTTTTGTAGAGGGAGATTTCATTTGCCGTCACGCTAGTTGGATTGTTAGGCACTGAGGGGTAAAACACACATGTGGAAAGCGTATTTACTGTCACGCGCACGTCATAACCATAGATATTTACTGTGACACAAGGGAAGCATGCCCTTCAAAACCAAAGATCCGCGAGATCTTGCCCATCAGAACTAAACAGGCTCGAGATCACGTGAAGTCGGTCAAATCTCTCTATCGGGGTTTTTCACGTTACGTCATTGCGTTTCAATTTGGTATACTGGCCGTTACTCCCAGTGCGCAGAAGGTGTGTTATCGAATCATGCGCACGTCAAGGCCTTAGTCACAACTGTGGTACAGTGGACGCCTGGTTGTCAAAATACAGGGACGCGCACCAATGTGAAATACGCCTCGAAAATGAAGCCGACTTGGAGGTTACGTGACGTAGGTTAGCTTACTGAAGTCGTTCCCACTGCCCTAAAACTGAAAGTAATGTAACGCAGAATCATTGATGTATACGCTAAAGCAATCCTTTGCTTTTACAGGCCTTCTCAATACGTCTGTCTATTCGCTGGGCAGCGCGTGTGTGACCGCATTTCGAATGGTGCGTCAAGACGCTGTGACTGAATAACATTCGCGACAGCACCGTCACTGAACAGGACACAGAGAAGCGCGCTTCTTACTGACTGTCTATTAGGCTGTTCACCGTTACGTCACTGTTTGGCATTGATACTATTCGCTCCCAATCCTGCCCCCCGGGACCGCCATTTAACATCCCCATTCGACGGACGTGAGTGTATCCCCAGTCTTTAACCACTTTCCCAATGACTGGGAGGGGTGGAGGTTCCTTGCTGTGCACCACTGCTCTACAGCTGAACCGGGCAAAGCTCACAACTTCCTGAAACGGACAACTTCCTGGGGTGGAATTCATAAACATTTGCGTAAGTTCTTGCGTAAGTCAAAATACTTACGCACTGCGTAAGAACTTTCTTAAGTGGTATTCATGAAAACAACTTACGCAGTTCGTAAAGATACGCTGCGTAACTGCAACAGATGCACATTAACCAATCGTGTGTGCGGTTGAATCTAACTTTCACATTTTGAGCCAATCACATTGACTGTTCACAGGAAGACAAAACGACCCGTTGGAAGACCAAGACCAACATGGATTGCACAAATTAACAAGGAAATTCGTCCAAAGATGTGACACATGCTAACGACCGCAAAGCCCGGAAAGCACTAGTTACACGCGCAATGGCGACATAGCCGGAAAGCGTTGACGACGACGAAGACGACGACATTGACTGTTATAAACCTTACGCATATGATGTCACAGAGCAGAAAATGCTCCCTCCTTTGGAAGAAAAGCACGTATCGTTGCAAGTTACACCAACAAATGCAGACAGCTGGTTTGTTAACCAATCATATACGCGCGAAATTCAACTACACGTGCGTGCGAATCCACGCCGTTCATGCACGTGTGCTTGATTATTTTCCTCCAAATTGACGTCAGTGTGACGTCAATGCATACGGTCTATTGTTAAAACGACGCGCACTGTCTTCTGTAGCAACACGCGCGCTCCTACGTTCTACACAACTATGCACAACGCGTACTTCTGTACTGTGCTACTGTGGCTTTTCTATACTTACGACAACTCTGAAGCTTGCGTAAAGTTACACAAACAAGTTACGAACTTTTACCTTTATATATGTTGCGAAAGTCAGACTAATGCATTTTGTGTGCGTACGTAGTCTTTATGAATCCGGCCCCTGAATTGGACAACTTCCGGAACGGACAATCAGATACCCAATTAAAATTCACCAATTTAAACCCCCTCAACATCACTGTGAACAGGTCTGCTGAACAAGTAAATTTTAGTCCCCGGAAAATTTCCAATTGGTTCCACCGGGATTCGATCCAAGGACCTCTAGTGTGCAAGGCAGTACACTCAACCACCAAGTCAACTCCACCCATTTGCCAACGAGTGATGACGTTGAGCATTTTTTGTGGTAAGACATATATGGCCCTGCGATATTATTGTAAGGAAGTGCTAACTGGCAGTTTAGGCATAGCCTAATCTAGTCCTCAGTAAAGGCCCGTCTATAGCCGATCGCAGATTAGCTCCCTACACACGGTCCTTGCTAAGTTCAATTGAAAATCCGTGGTCTTCGACCAGTATGGTCCTGGTCGAAATTGATTTTCATTCTATAGCAAAACTAGGGCCTTAAGTCTTAGTTTACTATGATACTTACCCTTTCCACTTCTTACACAAGTATTGCAGCTATTTTTGATCCCTTTGAACCTCTAAAAAGTTCCGAAAATTTGAAATAAAATCATTAACTTTGGTTACTTCGCGAAATTTAATGTAGCGTTAAAATTTTTTATTTATATCAGAATACCGTGTGCGTAATAGTGTGACATCAAACAGAACTTTTGATTACTGTAGTCCCTATACATACACATGACAACTACCTCTGCAAACATTTCATACTGACGTAACGATGTAGCTTATTAGCATATTGATATAAACAAAGTTCCTTGGCCACACAGTAATTTTTACGGCGCGAAAAAGTTTCTAATTTCATTTCAATTTTTTGAAACTTTCCAGAAGATCTCGGTAATCAAAAACATTCTTCAGTCCTCATGCAAGATTTGCGGAAAAAAGTCATGGTACTATTAAAATTAGGGTTTTAAGTTCAAGATTTACTGCGAGAAGAAAGTCAATTTCATAGGGCGTTGTAAGGACATTGTATAGTGAGCTCTCGGCGAACGATAGTGGCACACAGTCCTTTACTGCCTAATCCAACTGTACTACGTTACGTTTGTCAGAGTCGAATTCTCAATACATTATGCTCGCAAGGTCAAGTGATGGCAGGATTTTGACATAAATGTAAGGGGGCTGGAAAGCAGAGCCTGAAACAAATCTCCCCCTTGATTCGTTTCACTGTGTCTCAAGTTTCTTCACTTAATATGTAATGACAGTTAAGGTGTTGTTAAACTGAAATTGTAAAGCCAATAAAACAAGTCTACAAGAAAGAGAGAAATTTAGGGAGTAAAGAAAGAAGAAAATTAGAAGTAAAAGAATGTGTTTAAATATAAACAATGTTCAAATATACTGTATGAGAAGGATGGGACTAGTAAGAAACAAGAGACCAACCGCTATCGATATAAAGCTCTTAAATATTTCTTAATCTAGTAAGTTAAAGTAGGGTCTATTTAAGGGATAAATCGCATTTGACGGACTATTATTGGTGAATAAACCGTCGAGACTCCAAATTTGACAAAATAACGGACGAGGCG
>WURT03180811.1:0-10258 GCA_009936505.3 Holothuria glaberrima | reverse complement strand
AAGTTAATTTGTGTTCTCTTCTGATAACGATTCATTCAGTAGTCACACTGCTTCAGTTTAGAGTTAGTGGAGATATATATGGTCTGTGTAGTGTTTAACGTTAACACTGGTTTCACACATAGATGCTTTGTATAGGGTTGAGCTTCTCGAGGGCAGGATTTATACTCGTGTCTTTTTCTGGCGGTATCTGCATTCGGGATTGTAAGTAATTAAAATGGTTTAAGCCGGCCTTGGCACTTACCGTGTACACTTGCTTTCAGTGAGAACACGAATTATCGATCACACTCAATAACGGTCACGGTGTGTGAGGCGATCTGTACTACGTCTATTAATGAGGGTCATTGAGAGATGTCAATGCTTTAATCAGTATTTTCTCAAAATGCACACGTGGACTCCCAATAAGTGCTCGAATAAATTGTAGATTAGATATTTAGGACCATGAATATGCATGTTTTTAACTGTCCTAGGCACGTAATAATTTTCAAGGAGGGTTTTAAATGTTAAGCCTTTTGTTTTTTATTATCCAAAACGTATAGCATTGTGGGTATATTTAAATATGGCGGTAAAATTGTCTCCGTTTTTGGAGACAATTGACTATCTCCGAAAACGGAGATTCTCCCAGACTGTCTATACTGTAGATGTGCCGTCCCGGTGTTTGCACGTACATGTTGAAGTTCTCTACAGGCTACTGTAGATGTGCCAGCCGAGGGTTTGCACGTAAGTGTCGAAGCTGTTTACACTTTATATACGCCGACTAGGGTATTGCACGTAATTGCTGAATTTTTTGTACTGTAGAGGTGCCATCCGAGGGTTTGTAAGTACGTGTCGAAGCTCCCTATACTGTAAATGTGCCGTCCAGGTGTTTGCACCTACATGTTGAAGTTTTCTACAGGCTACTGTAGATGTGCCAGCCGAGGGTTTGCATGTACGTGTTGAAGTTCTTCCTGTAGAGGTGCCAGCCGAGGGTTTGCACGTAATTGTCGAAGCTTTCTATACTGTAGATGTGCCCACCCGGGGTTTGTACGTGCGTGATGAAGTTCCCTAGACTGTAGAGGTGCCAGCCGAGGGTTTACACGTATGTGTATTATCAAAAAAAAAAAAAAAAAAACACACACACACAAAAAGAAACGAACTTAAACAAAAAAAAACATATCATTGCTGAAGCGAGGGCCTTCCCCATTGACGCCGGAGGACTGAAGCTGGATACCTGACGCCACAAGACTGACCCACTTTTACTGACGAAAGCTAGGCTGCACATGGGCGCTGCGTGTTCGGAGACCAAGGCGGGACGACAGGGTACATCCGGGGGCAGAGTAAGCTAGAAGTATTTGTTTCTTGTAATTTTGTTACTGGTTTTGTTTGCCTGTAATTTTGAATAAAAAAAAATTGTTGAATAATTAAAAGTGAAACGATAATAATTTGTGTTTTGTGCTTCTTTTTGTGTGTTAAAGATATTGTATTAAAAAGCCTATCCCCGAACCGCACATAATCTTGGCGGCGCGTTACATATTTTTCATTTCATATAATATTATTTTTAAATTAGTAACAATTAATGTACCTCATATGTGCCTTAAAGAAGATCTGAGCAAACAGAGTCCGCTCCGCGGGGTATTTTGCAACAAATTGAAATGACCCAATCAACCAAACGTACCATCACCTATCCAGGATACCTTACAGATGCAGTCATCGCAATTATAGTCTTGTAGACGCAAATCCAAAGTATGGCTTTCCTGATTCCATCCCTTCTTTTGTATGTCGTCCCTAAGTTCTTTCCTTAAACGATCACTAAGTTGCATTATCCTGTTCTATTACTTATCTATCACTTGCCAGGACACTGCATCTAACCATGGAGTTACGATGATTTATTTGTTTTAAGATCCGTTCACACCAAGATCGAAATCAGCTGCGTTTTACGGGCGTGACGCAATTTTTTTCATAGGACAAATAGGGGCAATTTTATAACTGAAAATTTAGGAAATCGGCCCATTCTTTCTGAGATAACAAATTTCGCGTCCCGCCGGCAAAACAGCGTAATTCGGCTATGGTGTGAACGCACCTTAAAGCTTTTCTCCGAGGAAGACATCCAGGACCCTTTGCATTTGCCTCAAGCAGCCGCGGATGAAGAAATTTTGAGAGGGGTGAACCTCCTATGCCCTTATAAATCTATGCCTGACCTCACACTGCACCAGTTACATTACAAGATAACGCACGGTTCTGAAAAATGGGGCTTTACTAACCTTTCTTGATTGCCAGATGCAAAAAAATCTCATCTAACAATTTTAAGTTTACAATTTTTTCTGAAAAACATCAAAGACCTCCTTTCGGGGCTTCGCAACGAAAACCCTGGCAGCTGCGGACCTAGTCTTTACAGCGGGAACCCCCTCATCATTTTGTAAAACCCTAGATTTTCTCTTGATAATACCTGTGAATACGAAATAATTGTGCATAGTAGTATGTAACTTCCAGGTAAAAGGGCCCCTCTGATGCTAATTTGTGGCGTTGGGTCACCACAAGACAGAAGGTAGGAACCCATGCATGCATCAGATGGTATATAAATGATGATACAAAAGAGAAGAATTCACTATCAGGCTTGAAGGGCGCAAATTTGATTTGTGAAGGGGGAAGTGCATGTATCCGTTAAGAGCATCTGTAACTCAATCATAGCTGTGAGGAAGATATAGAAAAATATCTGACAATTCAATTAGAACTAATTATATACACCGAGGTATACCACTGATTTGTCCTACAATTTTATCTCCATACAATTAACACCCGGTGCGCCATGGAATTATCCTACCACTGCTAGCTCCATAAGCTCATCTTACTACTGCTAGCAGTGTCGCCGGTACGGGGGGGGGGCATGGGGGAAACGTCTCTCCATCGATTTCCAAAATTTTTTTCGATAATTTTAAAATGAGCCACTAAGACGTTTAAGCTATAGATTTCTGTGGGAGGTACGGTGAGGTGTAAAGTGTCTCAGTGCAAAGTCTGTATGCAATTTTTGTTATGGAAATGATTTTCAATGCAAAATCTTTGCGCGCTAGGCGCGCATTCGTCACGGTGCAGACTCCACATCTTATAACCATTATTGGGGCAATGATACATTATTCTGACCAAAACACTTTTAATACAAAAGTACATCTTCGACCTATGTAAGGACTAAGCATTAGTAAAGAATCTGAGAGTAATGCAATGTCATGAGTATCGGTAACATTCGTAGCCTGTATTTGTCGTTTTTTTATAACGAGTGACATACCACAGCCAAATTGTCACATAATGATAATTTCGAAGTATGTAATTAATTAAAAGATTTATCAGAGATAAGTGTGTTTTGCATCTAAGCCACCTTACCTAAACAAGAATTTTTCCTGTGAGGAGTTGTTACCCCTCCACCCAGACAACACACCCTTTGCAGTCAATCAAAAGTAAAAATTCACTTAATTGTGAAATTTTGTCAATATGTGATCAGTCTGAAAATGTGTCAAAGATAGTACTATTTTGCATCTAAGACGTCTTAAATGAACAAAAATCTCCCCTTAGACCCTCCCCAGAACATCACCTGCACAAGGTGACAAACTACCACCGATGCGAAATATGCACAATTTACTCAAATTGGGTGTATCTGAGATAGGCTTTAAACATCGTCTTCTATGGTGCCCCCTATCACCATGCTCTGGTTGCGCCACTGAATGCCATCTTCTGTCAATTAGGTAGCACGTGTAGACGCGCGTTGTATCCTTCCTTGTACTGTACAAACGTCCTACGTGTAAGTTCGGATGAAACCTTGCTTCGGAATTTCGAACTCAAAATCAATTGTGCATTTAGTATTATATGCCAGACATCTCACTGTTGCTCTCCGTCGTCACGGATTTTGATATAGAAACTCGTACATCATATTCAGAGTACCATTTTTTTATCTATAGAAGCCTTTCAGATGGATAGTTAGTAAGATGGGGTTTTACGACACACCAACACGAATGTGTTATATAGTGTCAGCCCTTCAGACGAACGACACTTTCCCACAATGGGTGAATCTAGTGCACCTCAACCTGCCTTTACCTAAACTGCTTGTCCGTAGTAGGTTAAAAACACCCATAGGTGTATGGGAAGACATTTCACAGGAGGGGCGTGTATGATGCAAACAAAAATCCTGGATCCGTCCCAGAAGGGGGAGCTTAAAATCCTTCATGGCTTCAGGGCCTAGACACACGTGGGGAGGGGTCCCGAAGAGCCGAGAAAAAATCGTAGGCAAGGTGGGAGGCTTTAAAACGGTATCACTAATATTTCCTCCACAATGACAGGTGTAACCAACTTAATATTCAAAGTTAACCTAACCAAGTCCAAATAAATTGTTACTGACAATGGTAAGGAAGGAAGGTCTGGCTTTAACATCGGTAGATTAGACGGGGGAGGGGGGGGGGTCTGTGGGAGCACAAGACACCCCTCCTGTGAAAAGTCTTCCCATACACTACCACAGACAAGAAGTTTAGGTAAAGGCAAAAAAAAATTGTTATGTTTAGTAACAATGCTATTAATACACTGTGCGATGCACTGTGGCGGTTGTGAAAAATGCACACGCACACAATAAACATGCATGTAGGATGACCGCTGAGGAAAAATTGCAAAATGAAGGAAAGAAGATAAACTATTGAACGTCTATCCCTTACCCCTGTAAGCTGTCACTCTCTTTGGAAATTGTTCCATTTCGGTACCTGGGAAAATTGCTACTTTTAGTCAGATAAGGTACTGAAGTTGGCAAGATAGCTTCCAAGGGACTAAATATTCATCACGGGTGCGATATATTAAGATGTGTTGAGACAACAGTAATTTTTGCTTGCAAATTTTCTGTTAGGCGAAGATAAGACTTTTCTCCGGAGCGCCGTCCCCCATGCACCCCTTTCCATTACAGCGGGCCAGCAATAGGCTTTCTTCAGAGAAAACGCGCCAAAATTGAAGACATTGTCAACTAACATTACTCAGTGTAAATTCAAACACAAATATATTGCCAATGATTATTTGAACCCAGTTCTAGAGAAATATCTAGCGCGTGGATTAACTTTCTTCGGACAAGGCAATCTTGAAAGGTTTACTGAAGAAGATTGTGAGACCAGTTACGCAGGTTAAAATTTCGTGTTTAAATATGTATTACGTTTCAAAATCTTTTGCAAATGTTGTAAACAGTTATGATCTAGAGTGTTTTTTGACTGTATCGTTCTCTTGCAAAGAGTATAATATATGATGAAATACATAAAAAGAAGGGTAGGTTATATATAAAGCAGAACTCTCTATTCATCTGTCAGATATCAGCTAGTTACAACCGTGGAAGAAACAAGATGGCTGCCATGAAAATTTTGCTGGTAAGTGAACTTTTTTTTCATCACAATTTAGCATAGTGTTATCTGACTATAGTAAAGTTGAATTTAGAGGAACATTTTCTAGTGATTTATCCACTATCATTTAACTTACCCTCTACTATTCATATACTTTTCTAAATTTCTAACCGTAAAGGCAAAAGCGCGAGGACAGTCGCTATACTTTGATCATGAAAAAATAGTTCAGGTAGCGCACCCTTACCTATTCCTTTGTTGACGTACATAATAAATTCTGTTAGTTTCGTGGCTATTTTTACTTTGTAAAAGCTCATCTGCGTTAGGAGGATGTAACGTTAAAAGGTTTTATAATTACTTCAATATTTTTCATTCTAGCACAGTGCGTGTTCTCTGAATGTTAAAGAGTGAAAATCTACAAAGAAGATTGATAACAGTGACAACACCTTTCGAGTGAAATTCCACTCTCCATTGAGTGGCATTCTCACTCATTTAGAGTTAATCACCATAAGAAATCGTCGAAAAGTGAATTTCACTCTTAAAGAGAGTACCGTATGTCTATTCATTTGCCGCAACATTCATGTTACTAATTCAGCTTACTGCCTTTGCTACAGTTTCATACCGACGTGGGCTGGGACTGGGCTCTAAGAATAGTGGGAGGCCCCCTCTTGCATTTGGGTTTCCTTAGATCCAACTCGATGCGCCATATTGTGCAAAATTTTAAATGTCTGTGGCATCTCCCAAACACATTTAGGAATAGCCCTATAGGTCTAAATACGATTGGTGACTGCCCACTGACTGACATAAATTCAAACGATAGCATCACCCGATTAGTCTGTCACTGATGACTTCTCAGATCACTCAGAAGTAGGTCCCTACAGCTCACACACAACCGGTGTGGATAAGACATTGAGCAATTCAAACTCAGGACAGGATATTGTTGCTTTGTCTGTGAGGTTAACTAAGAGGTGCTCATTTTGAAATTGGAGGAGGGGCCAGAACTAAACTTAGGTGGGAGAATTTTTCTGTTTGGGTGAAATCTGTTGTATTAACCGCAAAGTTTAGGCATTGTTTACAGACGCAACAAATAAGGGGTTTTCGTCCTTGAATTGTGGGGGAGAGAGCAAACCTCCCCTTCACCATATTTTTGAAATGGGAGTTGTAGCCAACGCACCCTGCTTCCTACGTCTATGACTCTGTTGTTTTCAAAATGTTTTTTGTGATTCCACGCAGTTATTAAATACGCTGTCACCCATATAGCCCTCGAACCAGTAAGTGCTCTTAGCACAATGGCATAGCCGATGCAAACTTTTCATCGAAGGATGCCCGTGTCTCGGTACTAATTGTAATCTCTACTGTACAGCGGTACCAACTTTCCAATATTTGTCAACTTTTTATCTCTTGTAGCTTTTCTGTCTTGTCATCGTCGCCGTGTTTACAGAGACAGGTAAGTAAAATCTTACTTTTTTGGTAGAATTTTACTGTTTGTTGTAATAATCGCAAAGTTTAGACATTTAGTTTAGGTGAAAGCGCACCCCCTCGCCACCGTTTAGAAAAATGCAAACGGCGCGTATGTACAGGCCCTATTGTGTGGTATACAATTCACAGCTTGTGTTAAAGCAGGGACTGTCCCGCAGGAGTGGTATGGACGAAATTCTGAAGCGTAATCTCCTATGATAGACTCTCAGCTCTGTTTGTAATAAAGTGATTGCCATAACTGGGAAATTTGACTAAGCTCTTTTAAGCGAAAGCATACCGTGCTATAGCTTTTAAGTTGTAACTTAACAAGGTCACACAAAAATTTGAACTAAAGCCTTTGGGTATCCTATTGAAACATCACTTGAAAGTTCCTAAATTATCCTTTGCTGGGTAATATACTCTCACATCACGTAAGAATTGAAAAGCTGATTCAAGAGATTTAACATATCACCACTGTTTAAAGGAGCTGGGTAGCGGCCAAAATAGAATAAATTCTCGGACCCGCAGACTTCGTTACGTCACATCGGTTATGCTTCCTGGTTTATCGATTCTATCCCAAATGCATTGTGTCTAGTACACACCTATGATCGATGATTTTCTTAGAAACCCTTTTAATGAGTTTGATGGTGGTTAGTAAAAGCGAATCTACTATGGGGAAGAAATAGAAACTCATTGTTTGCAAAAAACAACAAGGTTAAGGCTTACCGGAGGAGGTTGATTCAAACATATTCGTTTCCTGGTCCCACATTTAAACTGAGAGCTACAGGCGGAGGTTGCTCTTGCTTTTGCACGGACAGCCTCCGCTATGAGACTTCTTACTCTGACACGTTAATACGCAAACAGACGGTTTTGTGCAGTATAACCGCTAGCATCTGCTTCTGTTGAACTTTTCACTAGCTCGAAAGGAAAACTTTCTCCCTCCAACATTTTGAAACTGGCTATTTTACTCGAAATGAAACCAAAAAAAAAAAAAAAATCCCAGAAACACACTACAAGTACAACAGAATGCTAAAGCAAACAGATGATCAGTTTTTCGCGGAAACGGTACCAGAATTGTCCAACGTAGCTGCCATCATGATAGCTGACATGATAATTCGATGTATTGACTAATTGACCCATCGATCAGAGCCGTTCCAAGTTGAAACGATACAAAATTGCCCGTGCCAGAAGAAAAAGTAATGAAATATAAATTCAAAAAAAAAATTGTTAAATGTATAGCAAGTAGAAAAAAAAATCTAAGAAATAAAATACGAACGTTTAAACTGATTTACATTTGGAAAATTATTTTAACTGAGAATACAAAACGCATTTAGAGGCATATTTTCAATATTAGTGTCACACTGAGGGTAAATATCTCGTTTGGTATGACGTATTTTTTTCCGAAGTACGCCACTGCCCAGCTCCTTTAAGTTATACCGAGCATATTGGTCTGCAAACACGTCACTGAGTTTTTGGAGAGTAGACCACTTTTCTTTACTAAGCTCTTGTTCATTACCAGCCATGTCTGGCATTCTAAAACATAAAGCTTAGTTTTGATTAACCCCGCGGAGCGGACTCTGTTGGCTCAGCCCCTCAGCTCCCCAAACCGAACAAGGAATAAGCCGGACAATCTGCTACGTAGGAAAGGCTTTGATGTGAATGACCTTCACTCATTTGTTCATTTCCTTAACACCCTCACAGCAAAATATTCTTCCCTTCTCCAGGAGAAATAGCGCAAATGTGTCAATCCATGTACGGTCAATTGAAAAAAGCTCCAGTATCACCGAGGAGATGAAATATGATCACAGCTTGAAGGGGGGGGGGGGGCAACAACCTTCTCGATCACTGTGCTACGTAACGGAAGTTGTAGAATATGACAGCTCATATCCTAAAATGTACATAATTACGATGCAAAAGTTAATGTTTATTGCATAAACTACTCCATACTGCAAATATGTAAGTAACATGAATACCTGATAAGATATACTAGTACAATACATACAGTAGAAAAGTAAGCAATAATATTTGAAACCAAAAGAGCATCGATGTTGAGATGGTACTTTCAGTTGAACACTGGCAGCAACAGCCACTGTACATGGATGACTAGGGGCAGCTATCCCCCTGTCCAGAAACTAAAATCACATTGTCACTATATAATGTAACCCTTATCATACCCAACAGAGCAGTCTTCCAATCTCAGTAAGGAGGCAGATGGATAAACTCGTTTGATAAAGTATGCAGTCATTAACAGAAACTGGGCGTAATAGTGTAAAACCCACAAAGGTACAGTTGGTGAAGCAAAATAGTCATGTTCTTTCAAAATGCTGCAGCTTTATAAAGAGGATTGAAGGTCTATAATAGTTCGTAGCTGAAGTGAGTCTGGACTTTGTTGGTAGTCATTTTACTCTTTTCTTTTTCCTGTTAGTGTTGTGTATGACCTCAAACAACTAGTGGTATGTACACCCTATTTGGAAGAGCTTCATTGTCAACAGCTGTCATCATCTCGGGATGTATCACTGTTGAAACAGATTAAATACATAAAAAGATTCATTTCTGCAATTAATCTGGTGACATGTAACAGGACTCATACTGGAAAAAGAAGCACTAAGGATCCCAGCCTTTTCGTGAATCGAATCTTATAAATTCTAGAACTGAGTATCCTTGTGAGAAGCAAGAATGTCCTACCTTTCATCATTGTGCTGTTTGGCTAGAGCACATATCATAGTTTGGTTTGCTGTATATTTTGCTTACTTACTAGCCATATGCAGTTATAAGCACTTCTAATGAATGCTTTCAGAATCTAGGCTAGATATAGCCCAATGGAAATGGAAAGCTGTTGTTTAAAAAAGCCTTGGTTGCGTAATAGCCCTTACAAAAAACCCATGCAATTCCCACGGGAAGTGATCCACTTCCTATGGGAAGTCAAGGATTCTCGTGGGATTTTCCCTGGAACCATGCACTCCCCATAGGAAACGCACCATTTCCCATTAACTTCCCGTGGCAAAATCGAAATTTCTCCTGGGAAATGGAAATTTCCCTTGAGAAATTTGCAAATCCCCATGAGATTTGATTCCTTTCTCACGGGAATTGTAATTCCCCTTGGGAAATAGTACCATTTCATGGGGAATTATTATTCCCCGTAAGATTTTCACGGGGAGATGATAATTTCCCATGACATTTGTTACTTCACATGGGAAATTGACAAGTCCCCATGGGAATTGTAAGTTTATCTCTTTTAATGTCCACTTTCACATGCAATTCCCCATGGCATAATGTAATCTCACCATACATGACCCTGCCTGAAGACCCATCTACAGTATCATATTATACACCCTATCGCTTTGCATGTATGTGCTTTACCTTTAACATCAATGATGCACCTTGTAATTTTTTACTTTTCAGTCTCCAGCATGAAAGCTACTAACAAATTTCAGTATATGTAGGCCTATGTTAATTACTTGCAGGCCACATAG
>WURT03180789.1:0-10258 GCA_009936505.3 Holothuria glaberrima | reverse complement strand
AGGTTGTGCTTGATACTGATAATATTAAAATGCTTTAACCTGTTTTCATAAGTTACTAACTCATTTGGAAATTTTCTTCGATACAAAATTTTGGTAGCCCTCCTTTGGACAGCTTCCATACGATCTAAATGAAATACATTAAAAGGGTGCCAAATACTAGAACCACAATACAACAAAATAGGTAAGACAAAGAGTCTTATATAAAAGTAAGAAAGACTCATGAGGCATCCCACTTGTACAATAAGAAACAAATCCTACCAGAAGCAGATTTACAAATACGATCAAAAAGATTGCTGAAAGAAAAATTGCTGCTGAACAGAACACCTAGGAGTTCATAATTCTCAGAAGCAGTAAGAGGATTGCTTCCAATACAGTAATCATGAAATGAGGCATCATTAGATTTACACTTAGAGATATGCATGATAGCACAAATAGATGCATTCAGTGCAAGCTCATTATCAACAGACCACTGGAAAACAGTATTCAAATCATTCTGTAATATATGCTTATCCTCTTCACATGTAATAGGTCGGATAATAGTATGATCAGAAGCAAATTGAAATATTGATGAAGAAAGACCATAGGAAATATCACTGACAAAAGCAAGAAACTGTATGGGGCCCAACAGAGACCCCTGCGGTACTCCACTATTGATAGTTGTCCAATCAGAAAATGCCCCTTTAAAGACAACCCTTTGTTGGCGCATCCATAGGAAGTCCTGAATCCAGACAAGAATGTTTCCTCTAATCCCCAACCTGTGAAGCTTTAAAATAAGTTTATTATGTGGCACTCTGTCAAAGTCCAGGAAAGCTACATCCACCAGGTTGCACGAAGTAGTATCCAATGAAGAAGAAATTAGATGATGAACTTTGGATAGCATTAACTTACAGTTAGTGAGTTAGTCGTTAGTTGACTGTGCTCGGACAAAAACATGCTTCCCGTACCAATGATCCAACCTCCAGAGCGGGGATGGGAGGTGGGAGTAAATAGGAGGTAAGTATCGGAGCTCATAGATTCCTAAACCAGGTAAGTTTTGGGAAGTCTATATGTCCCTCCTCTTACCTCCTATTTACACCTGTATTCAGAGTAGCACTGTGTGTAGGTGGGCGGTGTGATGGATCCTGTAGAACAGATCTTGCAAATGTACCCTCCAACGAGATGACATCAGCAAGGTTAACTTGCCCCAAAGGTAGGTGGAGTCTTCCATGCAGCAGCCTTCATAATTTTGTCCATCGGGACACCCCAAAACCATGCACTTGAAGTGGTGTATGCCCTCACATCATGAGCCCTCACTTGGTCCTCTTGAAAAGCATGAGCGGTAATAAGTCTCACCAGCCACTTCGAAATCGTATCCTTTAGATGCAGGTTGAAAAGGAGACCTTGGTATAAGGAAGAGTTTGTCTGAGGTTCTACCTGCCTTAGTTTTTTCAATGTACCATTTCAGGGCCCGAACTGGACAGACTTATCAATCTTCCCTGATGGAGGAGGTGGCAGCAATGGATGGCAGGAAAATCTCACCACTAACAACAGATGGTGACTGGTTCTTAGAGAGGAACTGTACCTGGGAGAAGTCAAACCCCGGCCGGATCAAAGCTGATATAGCCTTGTTTCAAGGTCAGGGCATGGAGCTCACTACGCCTTCTGGCTGAAGCAGCCCAACCAAAAAGAGTCTTATGAGTAAGATGTCCCAGCAGTGTATTCTGCATTGGCTCAAAAGTAGCTTGGCACAACGACATTAGCACATCACTGATGGACCAGGATGGGGCCAGCCGCTTCTGTGGTGGGCGCTTGTTAAACATCCCCCTAAGCAGTTGACCTATCACAGGGTTAGAGCCTACTGAGGTGCCAACTGGAAAACCCTTATTGACTGCAATAAGGGCAGATCAATAGTTCCTTATCATACTAGCTTGCTTGCCTTCATGGTAGAGAGACATAAGAAATTCCGTGACCTGGTCTACTGTTGTACCCAGGGGATCCAAAGAGTGATCATGGGCCCACTTTGACTATTTCTCCAGTCTGGAGTCATAAGTTGCAACTGTGGACGCTCTAGGAGAGTTGGCTGTAATTTGAGCAGTTTCTCCAGGAAGGCCTGCCTGCTGTAGGCCCTTGTTGACAACTTCCATGCTGACAGGTGGAGTGCCTGCCAAACTTTCCCCTTCTTCTGCATCAGAAGTCATCTGGCTAAGGGGAACTTGAACAATAGGTCCACCAGCATTGACAGTAACAGGGGGAACCACGACTGGTTCGGCCAATGAGGTGGGACGAGCAGTAGATCTCCCTTGCAGCTCTGCAACTTGAGAAGCACTCGGTTCATTAGGCAAAATGGTGGAAAGGCATATCCCAACAGATTGTCCCATGGAATCGACAGTGCGTCTGTTGCCCAAGCCATTGGGTGAAAACTCCTGGAACAGAACGTTGGTAATCGGGCATTGTCCCCTGTGGCAAGCAAGTCCGCTGAAGGTCTGCCTACACACTGAACACATGATCTGCCCAAACCTGCCTCAGACTCCATTCGTTGTTGTCGAGAAAGCCCCTGGAGAGGGCGACAGCCATTATGTTCATGTAGCCTGCCAGGTGAGATGCCCGGACAGAGATATCCCACTGATGACAAAGATCGAGTAGGTCCAAAGTCCTTATGCAGAGGCAAGCTGACCTTGTCCCTCATTGTGCTTGGTGCTCAGCATAAGCAATGGAGTAGGGAAAACAAGCCAGTGAGCCACAACTGGAAAAAAGGCTGTGGCCGGCCCGGCTTAAACCAATTGGTTAGAAACTGAGCCCTAAAACCTCATCTAACTATCCCTCCTTGTCTGCTTATATATGCCACTACAGTCGTGTTGTCGGAGATGACAGTGACCTGATGACCCCGCAGGCCAGGGGCATGTTCCGACTGCTGTGAGGATGCCTTCCAGTTCTCAGAGATTGATGTGCCAGTTCGGTTCCTCCTGAAACCATAGGCCTGCTGTTGCGTGAGCTCCCCAAACAGACCCCCAGACCTCCATAGATGCATCTGTGGTAATGGCTGTCTGCTGCCTGGCTTGTTGGCATGGAATCCCCCTTGCCACATTGTGTGGCCACCACCATGTCAGGTGGTGTTTCACTTCGGGGAGCATTGGTACCATCTGTATCCTGAGATGGCTTGAAATGATGGAACAGGTAGATATGGATTGGCCTCATGTATAAGCTTTAATTTTGAAGGTCATCTACTAGTCTTGCTATTAATTGCAACCATTCCGGGCCCGTAGCTTGTTCCTGCTGAGTGACCAGGTCACTAGTGACATTAAGGCAGACACCATCCCGTGACAGTTGTGCCTTCCCCGTCTTGAAGTTCAGGAGGGCCCCAGGTAAGTTATCTCCTGACTGGGTTGAAGAGCCGACTTGTGTTTGTTGATTACCCAACCCAGATCCTGAAGAAGAGTGAGCACCAGGTTTGTCACCTTGTCTGATTCCTCTTTGGAGTCTGCCACTATTAACCAGTCGTCCAGATAAGCATACACTCTGACCCCTTTGTTGCGCAAATGTGCTAATAGCCATCCTAGTCACACAAGTGAACACTCTCTAGGATGTGGACAGGCCAAACGGGAGGGCTCTGAAGCAGTAATCCACGCCCTTGTACCTGAAAGCCAGGTTCTTCTGGTGCTTGTGGTGTACAGAGATGTGCAGATAAGCATCTTTTAAATCTAGCAATGTGGCCCACATCCCCTGCTGTAGTGACGGAAGAATTTGACTCAGAGTTTCCATTCTGAAACGTTTTAGAGTTATGTACAGTGTGTTTAGTGGCTTGAGATTTTGAATGGGTCTCCAGGCTGCCAGCTTCTTTGGGGCGAGGAAGAATGATGACCAGTACAGGTTTTGAGCATGTGGATTTTGTACTACGTACACCGCTTGCTTGTCTAGAAGACCACAGATTTCATTTTTCAGTGCTAAGCATTGATCTAACTGCTCTGGAACTGGAGTTGTTCTCACTACATTTCCTTTGGGGGATGGAGACGTGAACTCAGTGCGATAGCCATTTTGAATTACCCCCTGTACCCAAGGGTCCAGGTCTAGTCTCTCCCAGTTGTAGTAGAACTAGGTTAATCACCCCCCACCGCAGGGAGACTGGCGGTGGGGTGGGCATCCCTGGGGCGCTGGAACTTGGCACCACCAGAAGAGCCGCCACGTGGTTTCCCCCTGGATATCTGATGCCGATCAGTGGGATATGGCTTCCTTTTGCCTCTAGAGTTAGACGATCTTGGATGGTCAGGCTTGCCTGCTGGGGCAGGACTAAAGGACGATTCTGAAGGCCTAGCTGTGGTAGGGGTATCTCAATGTATGCAACGAAAAAAGCGACAGTGGAACTGCACCTCAAACCATCCAAGACGCTTTGCAAAGTAGATGGCATATGAGAAAGCAAACATTCACTATGTTTAAATCTCCTTTAGCTTTTATTTAAGCACCCCAATGCCAAAAATTGCAGATGCAAACTGTACACGTATTTAAGAGAACTATCAAAATTTTCACTACAAACAAAAGACCTTCAGAGGTCACATATCCAGAGACTTTACATATTATACAATAGGTTCTTTGTTTGAGCTACCTGGCTACCTGTATGTATGCTATTCTTACATTGTGCAACTCTAGCTTTAGATCACACTATGAGGCTGCTGTCAAAATTATAACCGTTGAGCTCTTCTTTAGTTTAACGAGCGCATTTTGCCAAAGTTCGGGGTTCTTTCACTCTTTTGAATTCCACAGAGAAAACTGCGACAGGTATCCTTTTGGGAAACAAACATTACTGTGGTTTTGATTCTTCACATAATGCACTTTTGCATGCTAAGTATGAACTTGGAGTGTCCATGTTTCCAATCTGGAGATTTTGTGTTAAGATTTCCAGCCTTTGACCTATGGTGAACCCAGATTACCCTTGACCTCCACCAAAAGCAATGGTCTTTTCACTCCATATAACATCTGCATGTTTAAAAACACTTCCTACCTTGAGACAAAGTGTTAACATGATTTTCAGAGTTTGAAATCCAGTGACCCTACATGACCTTTGACCTTAACCAAACAGTCAGTTTTCTTCCTCTTCCTGTAATACATCTTCATGCTAACTAAGTATGAAGAGTATTCATGGTTTCTACCTTGCGATATAATGTCAACAACTTTTTCAGAGTTTCACCAGAGATAACCCCATACGAACTTTTACCTCAACTAAAAGAAATGGGGTCCTTTCTCTTCATATAATGCATACACTTGCTAAGTATGAAGAGAATCCATTCTTTCAATCTGGAGATATCTTGTTAAAAAGGTATTCAGCATTTGACCTCTGGTGATATCTGATCACCTTCAACCTCCGTGCACCAAAAGCAGTGCTGTCCTTCCTCTTGATATAATGCATCTATATGGTAAGTATCACGAGTATCCATGTTTTTTACCTTGAGATATTGTGTTAAAGTGTTCAGAGTTTGACCACTGATGACCCCAGATGATTTTGACCTCCACCAAAAACTAAGGAGTCCTTCCTCTTCATGCAATACATCTACATGCTGAGTATGAAGAGAATCCATGCTTTTTACCTGGAGATATCATGTTAATAAGGTTTTCAGAGTTCACCTTTGATGATCCAATATGACCTTTGACCTCAACCACAATCAATTAAGTTCTTCCTCGCTATAACATGCATCTACAAGCTAAGCATGAAGAGTATCCATACTTCCTATCTGGATATCTATATCAACCTAACAACTTGAAAGTTTCAGTATTTGGTCACTAGTGACCTCTTATGACCTTTGACCTCCACAATAAACCATAGGGCTTTTCTTCTGGATGTGGGGTGTCCATATTCCAAGTTTGCAAACTGTTAGTTTTCCTTAGTAACAGAGATAATGTTTCTTGCTGTAGTTACAATTTTGTACAGAGAGCACTCAACCAGTCCAAGCTAAGTGTCCAGGCTATGTATCTCTCTTGACAAGGCATTTTTGTAAGGTCTGTTGTTCTCCATCAAAAGAATATGACTTGAATTCATTGGAAATGCATAAAATTTAAAGACAGATACTCATCACCCCAAGTATGAAGTTTTTGTGGGGTAAGCAAAAGTCTCAACTGGTGACTGCTCTTTAATTGTCATCAGAGTTATAACATTCAAAAGACGATGCAGAGTAGCTCGTATTACACAGTATGCAAAGAGAGTGATCTGATTACACATTACAGCTTTGTGTAAACTAGGTTCGTGCCTGCAGGAGAAGCTAAAGACAGTTGTGAGAGGAGCTAGAAGTAACACATATAGTTGGGTTAACTGGAACTGTCTGGGATGATGATCAAGTATCTGTCTGGCCACAAAACTTTGACAATTATGAAGGCTTAGTTTGCATGAACTGTCATTTTTAGGGAGTTTGAAGAGTTTTAGGGCTAAATAATGATCACATGTAGAAATATGTTTACTTTACATACAAACAAGTATGGTGATATAGACCTGGGACTTGGATAAGCTCTGCTGGTATGAAATCATATTTAATTAGCATATGTTACTACAAGATAAAGATAATACTTTGGGGTCATGACATAATTGTCTACATTTGCTGACCTATCTGTATTTTATGTATCATTCTTGTATATTGTCTGGTTATTCTGGGTTCCAGCTGAGTAGACCCAGATGTCAAAGGTGTGTTTGGTTATGATTTAGAGGGTTAGCCTTTTAGTTTCAAGTGTAACCTTATGTTTTACCCCAGCCTCCCCTCCACTCCCATGTTGGTTTGTTATGACAGATGCAATGGCCAGGTTGGGGGCTGGGGACCTGCAGTTGACATGCGTGGACTGTTTGCTTCTTTGTTTAAGTGGCTACCTTACTTTGTAGCCTGTACGTGTGGCTGACTTTGTTTATTGTTCAAACTTGTTTTTCAGTAGTATCAAATCTAGTCTTTAGGGTTTTATTGAGAACACTTTCAATTGATGGTTTTGTTATCCACAATGTGGTTTTCCATGTTGTCTTGCTAATCTATGGTTACAGTTACTTAGCATTGCTCTCTGGCTCCATGCAGTACAGTAGTGTAAGATGAAAGTATGGCAATCAACTTGTGCAGTCAAGTTCTGGGTATCGTTAGTCACTCATTGTTGCCTGACCACATATCAATTCCCCAACGCTCTTTCCCATGCAGCACGACAGCTCATGTAACCTACCTGCCACTCACGTATAGCCATTTACCACATAGCACTGTCTTCTTCAAGATTTATGCCTTTACCTCCCTTCTATCAATTTGTCTCTCCCGCCTTTTGAGAGATATTTTTGTTTTCTTTCCAATGATACCAGACTCATAACCTAGATTTGCCGTTCTCCGTCGGACTCATGGTTTAAAGAAGTCTACTCCTTCAATTTTTACAATTTTGTAGGTAACGTGATTTGCCACAGTGTTTGCCTATACGTGAGAGTCCTGAACAGTTACTACTTTAGAAGTCGTGCTACACACCTTTAACCGATTTTCTGCTAGTCGTCTCTTGTAGAATTAGAAAGATAACAAATTCTTCTTACTATCCATAGAAACTGCATTCACATTGGTTCTTTTCCTTCATCGGACCAGGGAGATATTGAATGAGAGTCTGTGTTACATTTGTAGCATTTCCTTCTTTCTCCTTGAAAGCCCTTGCTTGCGTAGCAGGCTGTACGGCATATTCCTCGTTCAGTTGGGAAGCAGGGAATCTAAGCAAACAGTCCGCTCCGCGGGTAGGTTGTACCACGCTGCCACAGTACACAATAAGTGCATACAATGCTATTAAAGTGCAGTCAAGCTCGCACACTCACAGGAATTTCGTTGGCCAAGGACAGCTAAGGGCGAGTCATCAATTTTAGAGATAAACAGTCGAATATCTAGTAGCACACACTGCTCTTTTTGTGGCGAAAGGAATTGATATGATTTCTTGAGTTGATCTTCAACCTGTTTCCTTAATTCTTATTTTCATTTCATCTTTTTACAGTGCATCTCACTCACTTTCTCATTCATATCTGTCTGTACATATGGATATAAATAAAGAAGCAAATACAACTAAGAAAGTCTCTGTGATTCCATTGGTGGCACTCTTCAAAAGTCTTCAACCAGTCTACAATGTTTTCACGACCTAAGCCTTACAAATTACACACACACACCAACCTACACACACATACTGTAAACACATTGTGCACACACATTATATTATACATAGATTTCTGTTCCATCAAAACCAAAAATGAGAGGGAAATCAATTTACAAGAAGCATTACTGTATCATAGGCAAACCATTAATCTTGTGGTCTTGCAAGAGAAAAGCAGACGGGAAACATAGCTGTAATTTTAATTCTATTAAGAAAGCCAAAAGGCTTAGTGATTCCTTGCAATGAAAATATTTTTGAGTACTCTTACATTGGAATTTTCCAAGAAACATAGTTTGATCACCAAATATTTCTCAAGAGAGGTCCTGTGCAGTTACATGCAAATGCAGGCAAAAACTTGAAATTAATGGTAAAAGGCATTACAATTACCCCTTAATTGACACAAAACCTAACAAAAGGCCATCAGAGAGCATTGCAGGTGCATAGCCAGGACTGTGTCTGTCATGGAGGGGATTGTGGAGTGGATAAGTGGGACACCCCTCCCTTTTGGAGAAAAAACAGCCTTTTTAGGTCTCTTGATGCAAAATGGTGCAATGTTTCTGCCTCAAACATAAAGTTTATAGTGATCGTGTGTTTAATTTTGCCATTATTTTTTTCAAAGCTTGGGCCAAGAGGGTGGTTTCAAACCCCCCCCCCCCTCCTGCAACAATCTATAAGGTTCATGTTCTGACTATGATGCATCCAAATGTCAAGTATAAAAACTATCCCTGCTTCTTGCATTGAGATATTGTGTTTACAAGGCTTTAGGTTTCTTACCTTAGGTGACCTTAAATGACCCTGGCCTCAACCAAAAACAATGAGACTCTTATAGTCTCAACATGGTAAATCCATACTCCAAGTATGACAAGCTTCCATTACTTTATCTTGAGATATTATGTTCACAAGGTTTGCAGTTCTTAACCTCTGGTGACCTCAAATGACCCCTGACCTCCACCATAAACAAAAAGGTTCTTTCTCTCAATGTGATAAATCTATATATCAAATATGAAAGAAGAGATCATTCCTATCTTTGAATTTTATGTTTACAAGGTTTTTGGTTTTTGACCTCTGATGACTTCAAATGACCTTTGACCTCCATCAAAAACAGTAGGATACTTCCACTCAATATGGGAATTCAGGTAACTCCCTGGGCAATCCTATATATCAAGTATAAAAAGTATCTGTCACAGTTTCCTTGAGATACCCTGTTTACAAGCTAAGAACCACAGACAGATGTACATACCAGCATGAGTAATCAAGAGTATATAGTTAATCAGTTAATTAGGCAACGATGTCAATTTGAGTGAGCATAGCCCTACATCCTAATTTGTCACTTTAATGCAGGGCTGCAGCCTGAGGGGAAGGGGGAAGGCAACTGCCCTCCCCTGAGATTTCCAAATCAAAAAATGAAAGCTAGCCTACTTAAAAGAAAAAAAAAGAATGAAATATGGAAATTTTCACTGTCCAAAATTATGATTTAAAGGCCCCCAAATCCTGGGAAATTGCATATTAGGGTTCCCTGTCTTCCCAAATTTTCCTATGAAGGTCCCTGATCCCCACTGTGGATACATTCTTATGGGGATTTCTCCTCCTGACAAATGAACTATCTTCATCCTATAAAATATCACGCTTGAATACACCAACATAATATGCTGGCAAATGGTTACCTTTAATTATTAGGTAAACTCAATAACTTAGTATAAAAATTTTCATTTAAAAGGCATAAACAGTCACCGTTAACTTATTTTGAAACAACAGCTAAATCTCACAAATGTCCTCTGACTTCAAGTACCTTTCTTGAGATGTTAGAACATAAAAATTGCATATTCAAGGTAAACCATGGAGTTCCTCTATACATGAATTTCACATGTGAATTTCGCAGCTCAGTGAGGGACATATTTGTAGCATGATCCTCAAAAGCCACTCATGAAATAGGATACCCAGATAGGTATCTCATTTAAATTGCGGTGACTGCATTTTCCCTTCAATTCAAATCTACTTTTTCTTCTCGAAATCTAAATTTATTTCTAAAGCATGAAAGCTAAAAGTAAACCAGAAAGCCCAAAGGCTTAGTGATTCCTTGCCTGGGAGAGAGGGTAGCTTTGTTACACCAAGGTTCATCCCTCAAATTTATACTTCTTGACTACATCATTTTAGGATG